>JAWPEG010000011.1:105357592-105377630 GCA_035771395.1 Myotis vivesi
CAACCCCCCCCCCCCCCCCCCCCGCCCCCAGCACCCTCCTCAGACACCTCGGCTCTTGGCTCCCTTCGTGCACAAAAAGCTGGGGCGGAAATGAGATCGCCTCTGGTTTTCATCGGCTCGTTTATGTCGAGATGCCTCGGTGATGCACTCGGTCAGGGGCTGAGCCTCCGCCTCACACGCCAGCAGAGGTGCCCAACACTGGCGAACGTGCTGTCATTTTACAAACGTGCTCGCACGTGCTTCCACTCAGGCTCGAAAACAAGCACGGAGCGGCCTCTTAAAACTAATTCCGGGTCTTTGCGAATTCTGCCGTCACGCCAAGATTCTGTTTGCGTAAGCGCTGCTTGGAAATGCAGGCATGACACACGGCGTGGAGTCTTTTCCAAACGCAGGCCTTACAGGTGGTAATTTTACAGGATCGGCCGCCTTATCTCTGGTCATCGATGGGGAAAGTTTGACGAGCTCTTATGACAGGAGAATTTCTCCCTTCTGTGCATGAATGAAGGTGTGAAGAAAATAGCCATTTTTACTTCCAGATAAACCTGGATGATTCATCGGTTTTACAGTCAACTGACCCCAGGAATATTGTCCCAATTCCTTAACCCAGGGGTCCTCAAACTTTTTAAACAGGGGGCCAGTTCACTGTCCCTCAGACCGTTGGAGGGCCAGACTATAGTTTAAAAAAAAACTATGAACAAATTCCTATGCACACTGCACATATCTTATTTTGAAGTAAAAAAACAAAACGGGAACAAATACAATATTTGTATTTGCATGTGGCCCGCGGGCCATAGTTTGAGGACCCCTGCTTAACCTGTGGGAGCTAACATCTAAGTAAATGTCTATCTCTTTATAGTTCCCGCCATATTAATTTACTTCTCCCTGCTCTGAAAAGTATTTAAGGAATCGTAGCTGCATTTGAAGATTCCCACAAACGTTTCTGTAAAGACTGAAAAGTCAGCAAACACATAAGGAAAACAAAAGAACTGGGGAAGGCAAGCAGACAGAGGTGGTGATTCTGCAACAAGACCGGGTTTCGAGTAGGAGGCTCATTAAACCCCTGCGCCCACAGGCACCAGCCCTCCCTTGCAAAAGGGCTTGAGTCACATTCAGATGCTGAGGTATGGGCCCCGGAGGGTCTTGCTCTCTGTGGGTGCTCCGTTGGGGAAATTCAGCTAAATCTCAGACTCTTTGCAAAATTAGAAGCACCGTTAATAGTAAAAGCAGCGGGAGAGGGGAGTGGTTGGACCAAATGCAGACAGCGAAAAATGCATCTTTTGTCTCCCTGTGTGAAAACCGTCTGTGCGGGCAGGATGGAGGACGTGGGGGAGGGTGGTGGAATCTGGGACTAGAGGCAGGGAGGGTGCTGGGCTGACATGCAGGCGGGCTGTCTGTGTCAGTTCCACTCACACACGATTGCCCCCTGTCCAGGCATCTGCCTGGGTGGACACAGCCGTGGAGAGCCACGGAAGTGGGTTGCATTTTCTTGGCCCCTTTAAAAATATCCTTTCAGCCCTAACCGGTTTGGCTCAGTGGATAAAGCGTCGGCCTGTGAACTCAAGGGTCCCAGGTTCGATTCTGGTCAAGGGCATGTGCCTTGGTTGCGGGCACATACCCAACTGGGGGTGTGCAGGAGACAGCTGATCAATGTTTCTCTCACATCGATGTTTCTAACTCTCTATCCCTCTCCCTTCCTCTCTGTAAAAAATCAATAAAATATATTTTTAAAAAAAGAATATCCTTTCAATTGGAAAATGTTAGAAACTATTTTGCCCAGATGCAGCGCTATCCACAGTAGTTCAACCTAAGTTGATAAAGGAAAAAGGCGTCTCTTGAACCGATTTTTGCTTTATTCCCTTTGCTTTTCTTTATACATAAAAATATCCTCTTGGTTGAATCAGGTCTGGCATTAAAAACGACCCATCTAACACGCCGTGTGTTTGTTCAAGGGATCGGAGCTCAATGGGGCACCTTGCAGCAAATGTTCATGTCTCTGTGGCAAGTCAGTGACAGTGTGTGTGGCCCCAGTTACTCTGCAGATTGGGGGCGGAGCTAAGGTGACACATTCCAGAGATGGGCTGATTTCAGGACAGCAGACGCTGGGCCAGGAGCGGCTTACTCACCGGGAGCCTCGGCAGGTCCGGCACAGCCTCGGGGCCGGCAGGTGCGCCCGAGTCCGGCAGGTGGAGACCCAGGCTGCAGCGACAGGGCGTGATGCGCATCTGAGGAGACAAGGCCATTGGTCCCTGGAGTGTGTGCAGCGGGGCCTCACACTGACACTTGCTTTTACAGTCACATGGTTTGGTTTCAGTTTTTTGTTGTTTTTTTTTAATTTATTGGTTTTAGAGAGAGAGGAGGAGAAACATTGATGTGAGAGCCAAACATTGATCAACTGCCTTCTGTACTCACCGAACCCGGGATCAAGCCCACAGCCTGGGCATGTGCCCTGACTAGGAATCCAACCTGCTACCTGTTGGTGCTCAGGACAACACTCAACCAATGAGCCACACTGGCCAGGGAGTCTTTTTTTTTTTTAAATTGATCTTAGAGAGGGAGGAAGGAAGAGAAAGAGAAAGATCAATGTGAGAGAGAAACTTGGATCTGTTGCCTCCTGTATGAGACCCAACAGGGGATTGAACCCACAACTTGGGTATGTGCCCTGATCAGGAAATGAACCCGTGACCCTCTGGTGCACAGGACGATGCTCGACCACTGGAGCCACACGGGCCAGGGTTAGCCTAACTCTGTCACAGCAGGAGGAGGTCAGACCCCGGACTGACACAGATGAGCTCACAGTTGACTTACTTAAGGTGAAGTTGCTATTTTTCTACTTTTGAAGAAATTAGCAAGACTTGAAAGGTGTATAGCGTTAACTTCACGGAGTTGTCTTCACAGAAGGGCCTCACATTGCGCTCTAGGGAGTTCTCTTACCTGAGGCGACACCCTTGGGCTCAGCTAGTCAGAGAGGAAGCAGTAGAGGACTATGAGGACTATGACAGCCGTGGGGGACGGGACAGTGTTGGGGCCGAGAGGGAACCCTATTCCCCAAAAGAGGTGGACATCTCGGTGGTAGTTTCCCACCGTAAACTGTCAGCAACTGCAGGGCCACAGGGAGGGGCTTGCCCAGTGGCCGTGGCCTGCACAGGACGCTCCTTGTGAGAACACACGGGCTCGGGCTTCATCATGTGTGGCAGAGCATGTGTTTCTCATGTGTGCAGGGCTGGGGGTCCCTGACGCTCTCTCCGTGGCCCTCGGCCACAGTGACCACAGGGCTACCGGGCCCCGTGGGGACATGGAGGCCCTGGGACTGGCCTGGGGGAGCTGCTGTCCTGGGGGAGTTCAGGGGCGCGGTAGGTAGGGAGTTGGGAGGGAGCGGGGGTGCTGAAAGGCTTGGGGAGTTCAGTGGGCGGCCACGCACCTGTTCCAACTGTCGTTCCAGCCTTTCTTGCTCCAGCCGGCATGCTTTTACCTGTGGACAAAGCACAGGCATCTGCCTATCAGAAAGGGTTCGATGGTTCCTCCTGACGCTGCTCGGGACCAGCTCTCGGGGACGCCCGGGGGCTGCGGGGACCACGGAGCGGAGGCGCCAGGAGAGTAGGCGGCCGTCTGGCTTTCCGGACACGCCCGGGCTCCATCCTGGAACTCCCACATGAGGTCTGGGGATGTGGGCGGTTACATTGTTATTGCAGTGTGTTTGGGGCCCTTACAGTTCTCAGGGTGAGGGGGTACATTTCTGTCTGGATGGAGGAGGGGAGAGGAGCAGATATGGGTGTGGACATAGAACAGCTCCTGTTACTCACTGAACAGAACTGGGGCGGCCACAGTGTCAGGTCCCACAGGGGCCCTGGCACGTCCTGAGACAGTGTCAGATAGTTTGTAGTGCATTTTCCTTTCTTAAGCCAAAATTGTGTCCCCTGCATTTTTTCCATTCACATTTCCATTCTGTCTGCTTTTAATATAGTCGATCATGCTTCATTTTAACAGCTTACATTAATAGACCCTATTCCAACAAGCTGGCTCACATTACCGGCTTCCCAAATACTCCAGTCAGTTACCCTGGGGCCCCCAGAGGGAACGCCTCGGTCCCACCAGACAGACATGTAAATGACACTTAGCAACGGGCCTGTTTTTGGAAGACGGGGACATTCCACTCAGCCCTTCACAGAACGTGACAAGGACTTGGACACAACTTCACTGCCCTGAGGAGTTTCAGGTTGGCTTTGGAGTCCTGGTAGGCCAGCTCCCAGGCAACCAAAATAAATATCAGGAGGAAAAGATCAAAAGAATTAGACGTCAGAAAAGAATGTTGGAGTCCAGCTGCTGGGTAACTCCTCACTACACTTAGGCTAAAAGAATCACCCAGTTATTCTCAACTTCTCACAAGATGGTTTAAGAATCGTTTCATCCCCGGTGCTGACCTCTCAGAAAAATTCAGCGTCAAATACCAGAAGCCCCAGAGTCTCGCGTTCTCCCTTAAGGGAGACGGTAAATGGGCAACACACACATGCGGGCCAAGGCCCTTCGCTCTGATGTGTACCTTGGACTTCAGCTGGTTCAGCTGAGATTGCGACGTCAGGTTCATTTGCAGCAGCTGCTCTTTCTCCTGGTTGAGTCTCTCTCGGTCCGACCTCTCCCTTCTGAAGTCTTCCTCGTAGATCTGCACCTGGGAGACATTCGCCGAGGTTACTGCCCTTCCTTTCTCCTCAGCGTGGGGCTCGAGGTGCATGTCTGTCTGTGTGTTCCTTCTCCCTCCCATGACCATCTCCTCGCAGGGGGCGGGGGCTCCACCTAGCACACAGGACTGTTATGGTAACTGTGATTCTATCTTTCCCTTTGCGTAGAATGGCCCTTCTCCACTTTCTCCTGAATCCATGGGTTCAGAAGTAGAGTCATAACATGAATATTTTGAAAAGCATTGTCCTTGGCCACTGTTTGCTGCCTATTGCATTGCTGTGGTGACCTCTTCTCGCGGTAAGTATGACCGTTTAGAGAAGCCACCATCCCCAGCTCAGGGCTCAGACGTGTGGCGCCTGCGTGCAGTTCTGAGAGAAGTTTGCTAACAACCACTGAGACACTAAGTGTTGACATGCTGTGTGCAAACATAAGTGACAAGGTGAGCACAGCCTGGAGACGGAAGTCTCATATGTGGAGAATCAAAGCATGATCGTCCAAAGGTTTCCACAGGCGATTTTGGAGGTAAATTACAGAAAAGGAAACGTAGTAATATTTCAATGGAACAGCTCTCCCGAGATGCTCCAAATATTCCAGAAAAGTAAGCAAACCAAAGAGAAAAGCGGACTTAATTGTTGTTGTGTTTCATTGGCACGGTGCTGACTAATGGCTGGACGGCTAGTACGTGGAGCTGCGGAAACAGCAAACGAAGCCTCGGGAATGAGGCAAAGGGGTTCCTCCAAGACCATGACTTAAATTACAACGCATATGGGAACCTGGTCGTTAGAACTTTGTTAACACTCATGCACATGATACCTTCATCCCCAACAGGCAATGAGTTTTACCTGGTGGTTCATCAAGTTTAAGTCTGTAATACTACCAAATGTAATCGACGAGAGAGGAAGAAACTAAACATCTCATGTAGACTCCCATGTAGGTGTACATATTAATGTTTAAGGCTCAGCAGCCATGAATGGGGCTAGGTGAGTGGGGAGGAGGCGGGGCCTGTGTGAGGGCGGAGGAGCAGGTCTAGCCCCTCGGTGATGTGATCAGTGTGGAGTATTATTCCCTTTAACACCACCCTCGGTGTTCAAAAGCCCGGAAGCCAAAAGCTGCAAAACCACAGCCCAGCTGCTCCCATAGTCTGAGACGAGATGGCCCGAGATCCGGTTAATGCTGTTTGCAGAATAAAGCAGGCCTCCCTGAAACTCACAGCATCGCGCCAGGAGGGTCGTGGTGTGACCTGGGACAAGCCTCTGAACCCATCCGACGCTCGGTCCTTCTGCTAACAGCCTGAGGTGCCGTGTTCTGGATTCTGCCCAGAAGCTTTGAAATGAGCTGATTCTCTCTGGTACACTGAACAGCGGACTCTCACAGGTGCCCGAAGGCGCTGGACCCCCGGCCCCGCCTCTCCACGTGCTCACGCCCCTGCAGCCTCTCACCTGCTGTTTGAGCACCTCCATCTCTGTCCTCATGTCCTCGTGCCCACACCCAGCCTCAGCCCCCCCCAGACGGTCCTCGGGAAGCGCAGAGCACTTGATCTTCAGGGCCTCCTGAAGAGCCTGTGTTGCAAGACAAGCACATTGTTGACCTGAGAGGCACATGGTCTGCATTTCTCTGTGACAGTTACCGTGATCATCTCCCCGGCACCCAAAGGCAGCGTTTCCTCTTGGATGCCGCTGTCATGACTGAATGACTTCGGGTTTCCTGGCCTGGGCACTTACGTCTTTTCTTCATGATGATGCTTGTTAGTCAACCCTCATTGCTATTCTGGAGGCTTTGCCCCTTCACCTAGCCCGCCACGAAAGGACAGCATATCTGTGCTCCTTCTCTAGGCTCTGTCTTTCTCTAGAGCAGCGGTTCTCAACCTGTGGTTCACGACCCTTTTGGCGGTTGAACGACCCTTTCACAGGGGTCGCCTAAGACCATCCCGCATATCAGATATTTACATTACGATTCATAACAGTAGCAACATTACAGCTATGAAGTAGCAACGAAAATAATTTTATGGTTGGGGGTCACAACATGAGGAACTGTATTTAAAGGACCAGAAGGTTGAGAAACACTGCTCTAGAGTCTCTGCTTCAGTCAAATAACAATCAGAATTGAGGGACAGCTTCCCCCGAGAGGCAGCAGACGCACCCACCCCTGGGCGCTGCCTCCAGAGACCCTGGGTCAGCAGGTCGGGGCTGGGGCCTGAGACCCTGCCCCCCCCAGAGTTGATGCTGCTGGGCCAGATGCCATCCCGAGGAATATTCTGCTAGATCGCCGTGTCCCCGTGGGAGAGAGGGACACAGAGATGTGAGCCATGCGGAGTCACCACCCATTCCTGCACTCCGCAGCAGCCCGCCCGGCCTGGCTGCAGCACTCTGCTCCCCAGGAAGGTGCCCAGGGGCCCACGGGGTGGGGGGCAGAGAAGGCCTCCACTTTCCTGGCATTCAGTAGAGTGTGGTGTTTCCTCAGGGTGAGGAGGTGAAGGAAATAAGACAGTTATGTTTGCCAACAGGATTCGCATCCTTACTCAGAAGCCCATGGCACTCGAACGTGTCCGTTTGACTGATCATGCCAATGAGTGACAGTGCCTCTGTTCTGAGGGCTTCTGGCTCATGATGCGTTTACTAGAACAGACGCCCACTATGGTGACGGAGCATCCCTCCCACTGGTGTGGACTCGGACCACCGGTTGGCGACCACCGCTTTAAATGACACCCCTGGTCACAGTTAACAGCGGCAGGAAACACACAGTCTGCAATATAGGCATTTTCAGGGCCAACCACCACTCCTGTTTGGGAAGACGATTTCTATGATTTTGGTTAATTTCTAGTGTTTTGAGAGATGTGTGTCTCAGCTTAACCGTGTACTGCAAGGGCTGCTGGCCCACATATGACATGGCCCTTGGAAAAGTCAACAGCAAAGCATTTCATTTTTTCATTGATCCTTCCCCCCCAAAAATTAAGCTCTTACCCCATGAAACACACACACACACACACACACACACACACACGTGCACCCCCTACCCTATCAGCCTCACGCCAGAGTCCTGACGATGGTGCTGAGAGCAGCCTGCTTCCCTGTGGTTGACCCAGACACAGGCGGCTGCTCACAACACCTGCTTGCTCTGTGGCTCTGCCAACTAAACACCATCCTGCCTCTCCTCCAGATTTCCTCCTCATTTGTTTTCCACGAGGAGTCTTTGCAGGGACACGAATGCCCGAAGCCTCCGTGGCCAAGCCCACTGACCCAAGCCGGGAGGAGAGATGTGCAATGTCACAGAGACGCCCCTGTGCCTGGCCCCGGAAGCCCCTGCAGCGCGGGCCAAGCGGGCCTCACCAGGAGGGGCCCTCACACAGCCCGGCCTGCCTGGTACCTTGTTAAGGCGTTTGATTTCACATTCATAATGTTCCCTCCTCCTGCTCATGGCAGCATTGTTCTCCTTCAACAGCTTGTTTTCTTTCTTCAACGCGAGTAATTCTTCGCTTGGGGTCTGCTTCTCCTTCTGAAGGGAAGAGGGAGAAAACCAAGTCAGTGCTGTTCCGATGACCGACTGACCGGCAGGCAGACGCGGACTCCCACACAGCCAGGCCCCGGGACTCTCAGGGCATCCATCCCATTGGAGCCCCCTCCCTGGTGGAGGGCGGGTTAGCATCGAAGAAACCCTTCTTTCATCCTTAATTCTGGGAAGTTGTGTGCCCTCAGACAAGACATCAGAGTCCCCGATCTCACCTGGCGACGGGTCCGCGAATGAACTAGTTCCCACCCCCAGGTCTAAGCGACCATCACCCGCCTGTCGCCTGACCTCGGCACAGCTCAGCTTTCTCAGCTTACCAAGGGCAGAACTAACGCCTTCTTCCCAGGTGAGCTGAGAATGCCAAATGTGATAAGGAGGGTGAGGGACTTCCCAAAATGTTACATTTTTCTGATTTCAAAAATAATACCTATTTGGCTCGGCCAGTGTGGCTCAGGGGTTGAGTGTTGACCTATGAACCAGGAGGTCATGGTTCGATTCCTGGTCAGGGCACATGCCCGGGTTGTGGGCTTGATCCCCCAGTGTGGGGTGTGCAGGAGGCAGCTGATCAATGAGTCTCTCTCATCATTGATGTTTCTCTCTCTCTCTCTCTCTCTCCCCCCCCTCCCTTCCTCTCTCTGAAACCAGTAAAAATATATTTTAAAAAATAATACCTATTTGTAAATCTCTCTGTAAACTGAAAAACAGCTGTACCAATACAAGATATTGTCATATTATTGTTAAATATGAGTAAAAAAAAGGAAGAATGGAAAAGCTGAATTTTTTTGAGGCTGAAATGCCCCAGAAAGATGCCCCCAGCTCCGTGGCTCAGGGTCCACCTGCCCATTTGCAGACAGAGGACGTGGCCTTGTCCTTCCTCTGGGTCCTGAGAAGGGCCCGTCTGTGGCCCTGTGACTTGCATCACTGTCCTCCCTCACACTTGTCCCCGCCCCATGTCCTCAGCCCCCGGACTGGGTCACCCGGACCATGCACACCTCCTTTCTCTGCTGCTGCTCCTGGGCCAGGTCTGCAGGCCTGGCGCTGGCCCTGGGGCTCGCTGGCCGTCCCTTCTCCAGGCCGCTGAGGAATCGCTCTGTGGCCTCCAGCTTCGTCTGCAGCTCTGCAAGCTGGGGAGGTCGGCACAGAGGTTACAGTCCCCCCTCTTGCCCCCACTGGAGCTCACACCCTCAGGTCTTCTCAGGATCAGGGTCAGCCAGGCCCCGCTCCTGGGAGTCCCTCGCAAGGTCCATCCCACGCCCTGACCAAGGCCGGGGCATTTGCATGCCAAGAGGCCTGTCCCCGACCAGAGCCCCAGCCTCCCTCCTGGCTCCAACCTCACCACCTCCCAGGGCACAGTTAGAGCTTAGACGGGGCCTCTGGGCCTGGCCTTCCACCCACAACTGTCCAGGAGTGGCCGGCGGGGCAGGGGTGTCTGCGCCCGGAGGAACGCTGCCCCGTCTAACCCGCAACCTGACCTGCGCAGACCACTGTAGCCCTGAGTGCGGACGGCAGTGAGGGGCCGCAGGGCAGGTGCTCCCCGGTGGGAGGGCGAATGGCACCTCCGCAACCCCGTGCGTCCCCAACCCCATCACGCTCCCGCCAGCCGCTCGGACGCAGCATAAACGTGCTCAGATCGTGTTCTTTAGTGTGGCGGCCCTCTCGCTATCCCGGACTCAGGACCGCAGGGGCCTGCCCGCCCAGCACTGTGCTCTCGGGTCGGGTTCTGCACTCTAGTTATCAGGGGCTTCACTCTCTTCCTCTCTGTGCTGTGGGAGGATGTTAAACTCTACATTGACTTGGACCTCTTAAAAGATATTTTCTCCAAAAAAGTTTTTGACAGCAAAGCAAACGCTGCTTGAGAGAGAACCTGCTTTAGCGAGAAGAGGGGATGCCCCATTCTGTCGCCTCCCCTGGGGCCACTATGTCCCTGTGCAGGGTCGCCATGGGGACCTGTGAAGGAATCGGAGAGCTGGGCTGGCGTGACAGGGTGCACCTGAGACCGAACTCACCCACAGGCAATCTGCGTGTCTGTGGCCCTGGTCCTCTCACCCGGGCCAGGTGCCCCATGCGCCCCGATCGACGTGCGTGAGAACTCCCACGATGGCTCCAGAGGGGATGTGAGCTATTGCCAAGATCAGGCACTGACAGCGGGCATTCACCTCCGGGGCCCACGGGCAGCCATGCCCTCAGCATCCCTCCTTCAGCTGCTGGCTCCGCACCAGTCCCGCCCCTGGGATCCCAGCACCCCCGATTGGCTCCCCCGGTGATTGACTGGAAGCAGATGATCCGGGACAGGCAGGTGCTTACCTTCCCGGTGTATAGCTCCTTCATGCTTCGGAACTGCTGGTCCCACTGCCGGTTCACCTCCAGGAGCTGCAACCGTGAACACGTGGTGAGTCAGCAAAGGATCTGCCCATGTGGACATCTGGCCAGGAGGAAGTCGCGTGTGAGGTGGCTGAGGTTTTGGAAACCCTGGGGAAGGTGGTGTTCTCGAAACGCTGTCACCGTCGGCGTGTCTTAGCCAGTCCACCGACCATGTTATCAACACGGTTAGCTTGGCTTAGTTTCGTGAATTTTTATCTTTGTTTAATCCAACCAGAATCTGGTAAAAATATCTAAGTATTGATGGTTTTCTGTAAGATTCATTAAAATATGAAAGGTCTTTTTTCAAACCTTTCCCTATGTTTCTATGTGCTTATATTGATTATTATGATGAAATCTTTCTCCCAGCTTTTTTAACTAAGTATCATTTGCTTGCAATAATGGGCTTTTAAAAAATCCACACGTGATATCAACTTTTTTCAAGTATAGATTTTTAAGGAATAATAGTTTTGTTGTAAGACAATATTTAGAAACAATTTAGGTGGCAAGCAGTTTGAAAGTTTTTTTCAAAAAAATAACTATGTGCTACATAGAAGGAAGGAACAGACACTATGACCTGTGTTTTAGTTTCCTAAATCTTAATTTTCTATAAACTTAGAGCTTATCACCTGTACCTGTGTCCTTGCAACCTGACACAGGTTCTGCACTCTAGTTATCAGGGGCTTCACTCTCTTCCTCTCTGTGCTGTGGGAGGATGTTAAACTCTACATTGACTTGGACCTCTAAAAAGATATTTTCTCCAAAAAAGTTTTTGACATCAAAGCAAACGCTGCTTGAGAGAGAACCTGCTTTAGCGAGAAGAGGGGAAGCCCCTCTCTCTGCTGCTGCTCCTGCGCCTGGAGGAACGCTGCCCCATCTAACCCGCGGCCTGACCTGCACAGGCCACTGTAGCCCTGAGTGTGGATGGCAGTGAGGGGCCACAGGGCAGTGTGCAAATTCCCGATGTAGAGAAACTCTAACAACCACCGGCAGACATCCATGCAGAAGGCAGCCACAATGGCTAAAAAGTAGCACGACTTTCTCCTGATTGCAAATCAAACCATCTAATCCAGAATGGCAGCTACAAGGTAATTCTTATGCTGGGAACACAGGTGGGTACTTATTGTGAGAGTATACAGCTGAACTCTTGGCATTTAGGGATCGACCTGTGCGACAGTAGCGTGCCTCGCTGTGGCTCAGGGATTTCCGGGGGCTGTTATTATATGCAACACCACAGGGAGTAGAGGGCACGGAGGAGCAACAGGAAGGATGTCATACACAGGACAGTTTAGAGGAGCAATTACAAAATCGACAATATACACGGTGCTACACTTGCTACTTTTTTCACCTCTTCCCCCGTTGAGAAGTGCCGGACACCAGTTCCAGCATAACAGCAGGGCTGCATCTGATAATGGCTGATGGCATTTCCTCAAACCTGAAAAGGGATGATTGCTTGGCTGCCAGACAGCTCAGGGCCGTGGTCGGCAAACCACAGCTCTCGAGCCACATGTGGCTCTTTGGCCCCTTGAGTGTGGCTCTTTCACAAAATATCACATGAGGGCGCGCACGTACAGTGTGATTGAAACTTCGTGGCCCATGCGCAGAAGTCGGTATTTTGTGGAAGAGCCACACTCAAGGGGCCAAAGAGCCTCATGTGACTCTCGAGCCGCGGTTTGCCAAGCCGCGGTTTGCCGACCACTGGCTCAGGGCATCTTAATCTACATGTTATTGCCTCCTACTGGCCAAACACCTGAACAGCCATAGGCTAATTCCCCCATTCTGACAATGGACTCTGTAAGCAACCCTGACCTTTTGAAGTGTATATCTCTGCCTTGCCTCTGGACAAGTTGTGTTAATAAACAGCATGGAGTCCTGAGACGAGAAGACCTTAGACTTTAAGACCTTAGACCTTAGAACTTAGCTCCTTTAGCTAAGCTCCTCTGACCCCCAAATGCCTTTCAAAATTATGCTTCGTCTCTGGACTATTTAACCTACGCACAGCCTTCTCCAGATTTCCTGAACCCTTCTTGATGCTGGAATAAGAACCCCAGCAGAGAAGAATGAAGAGGTTCTAATCTTCATTAAACTCAGAAATTCAGAACTCAAAAACACAGCACCCATCACATTCCTGATGACACCTTAGAAGCAAACATTCTGTATGGTATCACTCCTCAACCCCCGTCAGTCGGACGCCCAGGTCACGAAGTCGTAGCACCTAAGCCAGCTATATTTAAAGTCTTGGACAGTGTGTCAGGTTGCAAGGACACAGGGTACAGGTGATAAGCTCTAAGTTTAAAGAAAATTAAGATTATCATCATGGGATTTATGACTGTCATTCATTTGTACTGAGAGAGCAAGTGGGAGATAAGTAGGTGACTAAGAAAAGTGCTTGCTGTCACACTAATGACGTCCAGCCCCTAGAGCAGTGATGGCGAACCTATGATAGGCAAACTCATTTTTTTGGTAGATTTTTCTTGTTAAATGGCATTTAAATATATAAAATAAATATCAAAAATATAAGTCTTTGTTTTACTATGGTTGCAAATATCAAAAAATGTCTATATGTGACACGGCACCAGAGTTAAGTTAGGATTTTTCAAAATGCTGACACGCCGAGCTCAAAAGGTTCGCCATCACTGCCCTAGAGGTAGTGACTGTGACCCCATAACAAAATGAAAGGTGCATCCGAGTGATACACTCTCCATGTTGTTCTCAGTCTCAATCCATGGAGCATGTTGATTCAAGTCAAAATTACCTCTTTTCTCTGTTTTTCCAGGCACCTTATCTTTCGTTCAAGAGAATTTGTCGAGCTCTTTCCTCTTGATGGGTCAGCACACTTGGAAAAAAAAAAAAAAGAATGAAACAAAATAGACTATAAAATAAACAGGAAAAATACTGTCCTTCACAAACTCCACGCAGTTGGCAAACTCTCACGCCGTGACTTATAAAACAATTCTATTCTAGCAGCAGCGATCCTCCCATCACAGTCCTTCAAGAGGCCTGTTGGTGCATACGCCTTATATCCACCTTGGAATCCTTATATAAATTAGCATAAAATAATTCTCTAGCAAATTATAAAGCATCTATGGAATAGGCAATCAAGATATTAGGATTTAATGACCTTGGACTTCAATTATTTTTTAAAAAATGCACTTAGAAACCTGACACGTCTCATGGATGCAGGTGGGGCATTTACATGGGAACATTCCTGAACAAGCAAGTTCGCAGGTGTGTTCGTGACCTGAAGGGCGGCTCTGGTACAGGTCAGAGGAGTGAGGGAACCGGCAAGAAAAGACCAGCACATATGGTTAAAGGGCAGAAAGTTGATTCTAAAACAACAGGAAGTCAGCTACTTTGATGGCCATCATACAATATGTTATAGCGGTGGGGTGGGCATAGAATGTGTGGGATTATGTCATTTTAACCAGCCCTTTGTATAGAGACACCAGGTGACAAATTGTCAGGGTAGTTTGTTGTTGTTGTTAGACCAGGGCTGGGAGTTTTCGTTTAAAGAAAGCGCAGCAGCTCTAGGAATCGCCTGCCCTCTGCCCCAGGGATGATGAGGGCGCTCCCTCCGCAATCTTGCTTCTGGCTCAGCTCTGTGTAGTGATACAATGCATCGGGTGATAGTCCCTAAATCCCTGTTGGGTTTCAGGCTCAAGTTACCATGGATCACAAAGCTGCTTAAAGATATTCACGCGCGATTAAGAAACACATTCAGCACATGTTGGCCTTCCGGAGACGTGCCAGGAAATGCCCTTTCGCAATCGTCATGGGCTATCAAGGGCTTCTTTCCTTGGCGATGATTTATGAACTGCCTTCCCATCTTCTCTGTTCACGCCTCCCTCGGCGCTTTAGGGTGGTGCCCTTTGCAGGTCTGTAGATGCTGCTCTTAATGTTCCTGCTTCTTCCCATTCAGATCCATGCACAACTCAAATCACCCTTTACAAGCGACATTCTGGCCCTAGCCTGTTTGGCTCAGCGGTTAGAGCATCGGCACGTAACTCGGTTGCAGGCTCGATCCCTGTCCCCACTCAGGGCACGTGTGGGGGGTGGGGCAACCAGATGATGTGTCTCTCTCACATCCATGTTTCTCTCTCTATGTGTCTGTCTCCCTCCCTTCCACTCTCTCTAAAAATCAATGGGGGGGGTGGGATATCCTTGGGTGAGGATTAACAGACATTCTCACTGCAAGTGGCTCTGGCAGATGCCAGAGTGGCCCCAGAATCTAGGCGACAAGTGTGCCGGGAGCTGCATTCGGGCTTTCCCTTTGGGGGAAGACGTCCAGAGTAAATATTGGGCATCCTGGAAGGAACAGGCTGAGAGCCAGCCCTGCCCAGTGAGCCCTGAGCTCACAGAGCAGAGGGGCCATGGCCAATGCCAGGCCTGAGGTTCTCACACAGCTATGGGTCATGTGGGAGCCAGCCAACCACAGGGCACCCGGGCACTGAGCCAGCAATTCTGGAACGGAGCCAGGCAGCTCGACTTTCTTTCTAATAAACTATTTTTAGAGCAGTTCAGGGTCATAGCACAGTTGAGTGGGAGGCGCAGAGATTCCCCGTGTTCCTGCTGCCCCCACACACGTGTAGGCTCCCCACCACCCCACCCGAGGGGCACCTGTTACACTGGTGAACCTGCACAGACACATCACCACCACCAGGCCATGGGGTGCGTTAGCGTTGTCCTCTCTTGGCGTTTCCCACGTTATGGGCTTGGACAGATGCAGAGTGAGTGACAGGTGTCTATCACTGTGGCATCACAGTAGTTTCACTGCCCAAAATTCCTCTGTGTCCCACCTACTTATCCACCTCTATTTTATACAAATCCCACAAGTCATCATGATTCATAGTAAAGTGCAAGGTTCTCCCATGTCACACCATGCCCGGGAACATGGGTTCGTGCTAACGTTCAAGGTTCTCCCATGTCACACCATGCACGGAACGTGGTTCATGCTAACGTTCAAGGTTCTCCCATGTCATACTATGACCCAAACATGGGTTCATACTAATGTTCAAGTTTCTCCCATGTCACACCATGCCTGGGAATATGGGTTCATACTAACATTCAAGGTTCTCCCATGTCACCCCATGCCCGGAACATGGGTTCATGCTAATGTGCAAGGTTCTCCCATGTCACACCATGCCTGGGAACATGGTTCATGCTAACGTTCAAGGTTCTCCCATGTCACACCATGCCCAGGAACATGGATTAGGATCTTTACGGGTCTCCTCTCTATTTGCAATATAGAAAAAGTCTGGGATCAGCAAACATTTGTATGGCCCTGACTTCTGGGAATCTGGGTTAAGAGTAATCAGATGGTGTGCATTCTTTCCCCCCCACATATAATTTTCTCTGAAAAAATATGAAATATATGGATCCTTAATTTTTATTTTATAAATAAGAGTCATTGAAAAGCTAGATACAGTTCTAGGAAGGAGAGGGAGAGAAAGGAGAGGGGGACAGAGGAAGAGAGAGAGAGAGAGAAAGAGAGAGAGAGAGAGAGAGAAGGGAGAGAGGGGGAGAGAACAGGAACAGGAATGGCTTACAAGCATAAATTATCACCAGAAGCTTCTCTGGAGATTAGCCAACACTTTGCCATGGTTCCTATGTCTCAAGCATGTGTTCACATGAAGCAAATCCTATTAAACAACATTTCGGGGATCTTTTCATTGACATTTGCTTTGCTATCCAGTTGCTAATGAAGGCATCTGATATTGCAAGAAATGCAGATTTTTCGTCATTGGTCCTACTAAGGGCCCAGTTATGTAACAAGGATCCCCCATAAAATGTAATCCATTCGGAGCATCAGGGTATTTCCCTCTCATTTCCCACAGTAACAAGACCACCCTGTGCCAGGCAGGTCTTATGCTGCTCAGTTACATACCCAAGTGAGCAAATGAGTCTCGCGTAGTTTCCCATGATGTCTTGGTTATCTCTTTTAAAAAACACATCAGGAAAGCACATTCGTTCATTCATTCAAATAGTATCTGTCATAGTAACCAGTAACCAAACAAAGACAACGGTACTAATTCCAAATATATCCTATATAATAAAAGCCTAATATGCTAAGTGTCCTGTCGTCTGGTCAGCCATTCAACCAATCAAATAGTAATGTGCTAATGATATTCGAATGCCACTCAACAGCTCACTGTGAAGTGCACTGACCACCAGGGGCCAGATGCTCCAACTGGTAGGTTAGCTTGCTGCTGGGGTCCGGCCAATCTGGACTGAGCGGAATGGGATAGATATGCCCTGGAGCCCTCCCTCAGCCCCTCCCCATGTCCAGCCTGGCCCACAATTGGCCCCCAACACCTCAATCAGGGGCCGGGTGGCCAGTTAACTGCCTGCAGCCCCTCCCCCCAGCTGGCCCTGCCCCTGATGGGACCCCATCGGAGCCGCTGGACGCCAGCCATGCACAAATTCATGCACCGGGCCTCTAGTATATTAATATTTTACTATGGTTACTCTATTGCAATAATACATTGTATTACCAACCACATTAATATAATATCCTTTTTAAATTTTACATTGAATCAAATTCTTCTAAATCAAGAGCCAAACATGAAGCACATCGACTTGGGAAGTAACCGGATTTAATCCCTCACTAAGCAAAGGAAGAAATATAGCCCAGAGGTGGCAAAGACAATGCAATGTCTCCCAGCTCTCGTTTCTTTACTGCATTGCATTGTTTAAAATGCAGAGCGGATCTTAGCTGAAGAGCAGCCTGCCGTGTCCACTCCTGTTCATCTCTGTACCCTTAGAGATGCTGTGGGCCGGGGATGCCCACCTCCCCGAGGGCGCTCTTACCTCCCTGGGCTCCATGCCGCCTTCCGCAGCGCTCATTCTCCGCGTGCCCTGCTCAGGGTGCGCCAGCAGGGCTGTCTGTCCTGGTGTCTTGGAGAGCAAAAGGAAAAGAAGAAAGAAAATGGCTCTTGAGGTGTCGTTTCAAGGGAGGCCAAGCATTCAAAGTTTCAAAAAGCCCACAGAGCATGGAAAACAGGGACAGCGTCTCTTCCTTACAAGGGAACAGGGCGCCTGGGACGCGAGCTGCACGGAATGATTACAAGCCCAGCAACTGTGATTTTAACGTTTCCTCTTCCAAGCTGGGATTTCCCGGGATGTCTCAAGCCAGGCAGGCTGTGACTCGGAGGCTAGGGGTGGATTAGCCGGCTGTGGTATGTAAATCGCCCTTCTTCCTTTCCTGGCAGTGTCCTCCGGGGAGAGGAAGTCACCAGAGCCCGGGCAAACCAGGCCCCTCACTGCCATCACCTCCCTGCATTTCCCAGAGCCGGGAGGTGACTGCTGACTCCTTCCAGCTCACTCGCCGTGTCCCTCAGGCCAGGCTTTCGGGCAGTGCCTCCTGAATGTGCGCTGAGCTGTGTGAGGCTTAGTGAGTCATCTGTTGTTCTTTAAGTTCTGCTAATTTTATGGAGCTAAGAGAGAAAACCATTCAGTACCGAGGAGATTGGCACTTTGTGCACAGCTTCTCTCCTATGTTGGCAGAAGGTTTAAAGGTGGCTCTCGGGTTCAAGGCTGCCCTTTCCTAGGCAAAGTCTGGGTTTTCTCCATGGATTAGGAGAAATCGGACAGAGAACACCATCGGACGCGAACTCTTTCCCGACCTCACATTTTCCCTCAGTTGGTGGGCTCTTGGCCTGTGCAAGGCATCGAGTGATGGAGCACTCGGTAGCGGGCCGGGGGTCTGAGGGGTGGGTGCTGGGCGCTGTACAAGGGGCCAATGGGCAGGCCTCATCCTGGCGTGGAAGAAAGAGAGTGAGAGATAAGCAAGAATATGAAAGGGAAGAGTGTGCTGCGGGAAGGAGAAAAGAAAGAATTGACAGTTGATTACATAGTTCACATTTATCTTCAGAGCTTCCTCTAAGGTGTCCACATGGATGTAGTATAAATCCCAAAACTCCTGAAATTCAGAGCCTTTCAAAGGGGATGAATGGGCTCCTCCCGGGCCCAGCCCCTCGAATCCCCTCCTTTCCCTGAAACGAGTCCTGGCCCCAGAGCATGCAGCTCGGACACCTGGAGCCTTGCCCTCTTGGGCCCCCTCCAAACTGGGGCTGCTGACCTTGTTTGACCTCCAACCAGCCAGGCCACATGCTCTGCCTGGTATGTACAGTAGCTTGTTTATATGTGGGTGTGGTCACCTCTGTGTCCACAGTTCCCCGGGCATGGACAGGTGCCCTGCACATGTTGAAGGATAAATATCTACCTGCTAATCATATAGACGTGTGCTGTGTGTGTGTGTGTGCACATGTGTGTGTGTTTACTCTTTGCTGGTTTCTTGGTCTGTTGGGGTGCACTGAAGTGAAAGACAGTGACATTTCCTTAAGGCAATATCTAAAATTAGTAGTGGGAATCAAATGGTTCCGAGATGTCCGGGGAGCATTATGACTCATATGGTCTGATTTTAGGGGACACAAGCAGAGATTTCCTGGAAACGGCCACTTCCCTAACAGTAAAATATGCTCAGCAGAAAAGAAAAAAGAGGACAATAATGTAAAATGCTTTTTTCCAACAAACATCCCCCCTCATAGTTATATATATTAGTAGCTCGAGGTCTTATGTGTGTACTTAACAGTAGTAACCAGTGCATGGGACAACAGTGACCTGGGGAGTGGTCAGAAGATTTTCTTGCCAGGAAACACTGTCCTTGGCCCTGCTGTCTTTGGGTGTTCTCTGTCCAGGTGTCCCCTGTTGGGTGTTCTCTGTCCAGGTGTCCTCTGTTGGCTGTTCTCTGTCCAGGTGTCCTCTGTTGGGTGTTCTCTGTTCAGGTGTCCCCTGTTGGGTGTTCTCTGTCCAGGTGTCCCCTGTTGGGTATTCTCTGTCCAGGTGTCCTCTGTTGGGTGTTCTCTGTCCAGGTGTCCCCTGCTGGGTGCTCTCTGTCCAGGTGTCCCCTGCTCGGTGTTCTTGCCCAGGTATCCCCTGTTGGGTGTTCTCTGTCCAGGTGTCCCCTGCTCGGTGTTCTTGCCCAGGTATCCCCTGTTGGGTGTTCTCTGTCCAGGTGTCCCCTGCTCGGTGTTCTTGCCCAGGTATCCCCTGTTGGGTGTTCTCTGTCCAGGTGTCCCCTGCTCGGTGTTCTTGCCCAGGTATCCCCTGTTGGGTGTTCTCTGTCCAGGTGTCCCCTGCTCGGTGTTCTTGCCCAGGTATCCCCTGTTGGGTGTTCTCTGTCCAGGTGTCCCCTGCTCGGTGTTCTTGCCCAGGTGTCCCCTGATGGGTGTTCTCTGTCCGGGTGTCCCCTGTTGGGTGTTCTCTGTCCAGGTGTCCCCTGTTGGGTGTTCTCTGTCCAGGTGTCCTCTGTTGGGTGTTCTCTGTCCAGGTGTCCCCTGTTGGGTATTCTCTGTCCAGGTGTCCTCTGTTGGGTGCTCTCTGTCCAGGTGTCCCCTGCTGATTGCTCTCTGTCCAGGTGTCCCCTGCTCGGAGTTCTCTGTCCAGGTGTCCCCTGCTCAGTGTTCTTGCCCAGGTATCCCCTGCTGGGTGCTCTCTATCCAGG
>JAWPEG010000011.1:105390925-105442620 GCA_035771395.1 Myotis vivesi
CTGCTGGGTGTTCTCTGTCCAGGTGTCCCCTGCTGGGTGTTCTCTGCCCACGTGTCCCCTGTTGGGAGTTCTCTGTTCAGGTGCTCCCTGTTGGGCAGTGGTTGCTTCTATGAATAGAAATCCTCGTTATGCTTCCTTTGCCTCTTCTCTAAGCAGTTTCACCATAAACAGATTTCTGTTACTCCAGAGAGCCATGGCTGTGAATGAGTGAGCCAGGCCAGTCCTGGGGGCTTTGTGCTCTCTCCCACCCCACCCTCTCATGTGGGGTGTGGGCTCTGAGTCTGGCTCCGTGTCCAGCTTTGCCTCAGGAGATACCTCACTGGCAGCAGTGATTTCGAGAGACAGACCAGCCACTCCACGTTTCCACGGTGGTCTTAAAAAGTCCTCGTTTCTCAAGTGACACTATTTTATAGAGAAAATAACTAACCAGGAGAAATACAGGGAAGGGAAGGGCCAAGCAATGACCAGTCACTGGTCTGTAACTATCATTCACATTGAGATCATTTTCTCAAAATTAGTCCGAAGAGAGATCACTCCATTTCTATCAATGCTTGGAGCCGTTCACTGGCAGGTAAAATAAACACGGACTTTAATCTCCTTTAGAAAGGGGGTTGGAGGACCTCCTCTGCGTCCTGAATCTCTTGGCAGGAATGTGTAAGTGAATGTGCTACACAGGCAGGAGACAGAGCGCCTGCTGTGATGGAGGGGCCTGACTCGAGAGTCCAGTCACCGGATTCAGACTCCAGATCTGCCGCCGCTACTTGTAACTTGGCATGAGGCTGAAGGCCCCAAGGCCCACGTGTGCAAAATGGGGAGAGTGATGGTGTCCTCTCCCGGGATTTCTATCTGTGAAAATACATCCAGGAGCTTAGATAGCCATCATAATATGACCTTAAAAGATAGAGCTGTCAATCAAATTATTTATGCAACAAGTAATCTGGCCAAAGGAAAGGGCCATCAATCAGTGAGGCAGCTTTTCCTCAGGTGGGGAAGGAGGTGCCTATTAAGCATCCAAACAGCCATAGGAGGAGGCAAGGAAGACAGCCTTATGCTGAGACTGGACACCAGCAGACTGGGCACACTCTCGGCTCTGAACACACACCCAGCACGGGGCCAGCACGAGGCCAAAAGCCGCCGACTTCCATTCAGTGAGAAGGCGGCAAGGGGAGACCCACAAGCCTTTCTATAACCTTCCTCAACATGGGAACTTCCACGGTGGCTTCCAGATTTTATCACAGGAAGATTCTTAAGCGAGCGCCCAGTAGGGACTGGTGTCTCTCTCTGAGTCAAGGCCCAGCTCACCATTTCTCGTTAGATGGCCTTGAGCTTCTCATCTCCGGATGTCCCAGCATCCACAGCCTGTTACCCGGACAAGCACAGTAACCCCAGGCCTCCCAGCTTCCCCTCTCGCTCCTCTATCCATGCTGAGTACAGTGGCCACTGTGAGTCTCTAGACCAGTGATGGTGAAGCTATGACACGTGTCAGAGGTGACACGCGAACTCATTTTTTTGGTTGATTTTTCTGTGTTAAATGGCATTTAAATATATGAAATAAATATCAAAAATATAAGTCTTTGTTTTACTATGGTTGCAAATATCAAAAAATTTCTATATGTGACACGGCACCAGAGTTAAGTTAGGGTTTTTCAAAATGCTGACATGCCGAGTTCAAAAGGTTCGCCATCACTGCTCTAGGATATGCCATTTCATGCCACTCCTCCTTCCATGGCTTCCATCTCACTCAGAGCAGGAGCAGAATCCTTAGAGCGGCCATAAGGACCCACACACCCCGCACAGGCATGGCCAGCCTCTCTCAGCACCTCCCCTTCCTCTCTGCTCCCTGTCCCCACCACGCCTCTGCTCTGTATCCCTGCACTGCACACTCCCTGTCCTCCCCCAGGTCCACATGGCTCACGCCCCACCTTCAGGAGGTAATAGGTGGTTGCTTGAATGGCAGCTTTTTGTTGAGACCTTACCTGCCTCTCCCCCCAGACCTTCTCGCATTCGCAGCAATGTTTCCCCCGGTGCTGTGTGGATAACACACCACCTACTTCTCTTCCTCATGCCTTGCCTCCCCATCAGAATGTAAACCCCAGAACAATTAGTGCCAATTATTTCCGTGCCTGTGCCATGCACAGGGCTCGCCCAGGAAGCCCCCTCCCCTGGACGCAGCGCTGAGGCCCACATCTGCCTGGGAGCTTACAGAGACCTGAGGTGCAGAAAGGGCAGCTCCTTGGCCTCTAGACTAGGGCATCACCCCTCTTTCCTTCCCGCACCTGGGCTTGGCCTAGGAGGGTGCAGGGAGAGGCGAATCTGGAATTCCACAGCCTCTGAAGGTGCGTGCCCTTCCCTCCTGGAGGGGCATGCCCCACCCTCCCTCGCAGTCTTGGAGACCCTGCCGCCACGGCCTCTTTGCACCACGGCTGCCTTTAGTTTTCAGTGCATGTCACAAGCATTGTAGGGCCATGGCTTTGCGGAACAGTCTGTGGTCTGCATGGAACGAAGACTGTCTGAGCCTCCCGAGGGGGAAGGTTTCTCCGCGCTGCACCAGCCGCGAGCCCTGCCAGGGTGGACGGGAGCATGGTTCTCCAGAACCAGTCAGCGCTTCCTCCTCTGTGGTCCCGGCACTTCCAGGAGCAGCAGCACCAGCGTGGACCATGAAACAATCATCAGGTCTGCACACCTGTCTCTCCACAGTCAGTCATCAGGTCCACACACCTGTCTCCCCCACAGTCAGTCATCAGGTCCACACACCTGTCTCCCCCACAATCATCAGGTCCACACACCTGTCTCCCCCACAGTCAGTCATCAGGTCCACACACCTGTCCCACAGTCAGTCATCAGGTCCACACACCTGTCTCTCCACAGTCAGTCAGCAGGTCCGCACACGTGTCTCTCCCACAGTCAGTCATCAGGTCCACACACCTGTCTCTCCCACAGTCAGTCATCAGGTCCACGCACCTGTCTCTCCCACAGTCAGTCATCAGGTCCACGCACCTGTCTCCCCTACAGTCATTGGGTCCGCACACCTGTCTCCCCCACAATCATCAGGTCCACCCACCTATCTCTCCACAGTCAGTCATCAGGTCCACACACCTGTCTCTCCACAGTCAGTCATCAGGTTCACAAACCTGTCTCCCCCGCAGTCATCAGGTCCACACACCTGTCTCCCCCACAGTCATCAGGTCCACACACCTGTCTCCACCACAGTCATCAGGTCCACACACCTGTCTCCCACACAGTCAGTCATCAGGTCCACACACCTGTCTCCTCCACAGTCATCAGGTCCGCACACCTGTCTCCCCCACAGTCAGTCATCAGGTCCACGCACCTATCTCTCCCACAGTCAGTCATCAGGTCCACGCACCTGTCTCCCCCACAGTCATTGGGTCCGCACACCTGTCTCCCCCACAATCATCAGGTCCACGCACCTATCTCTCCACAGTCAGTCATCAGGTCCACACACCTGTCTCTCCCACAGTCAGTCATCGGGTCCGCACACCTGTCTCTCCCCCACAGTCATCAGGTCCGCACACCTGTCTCTCCCACAGTCAGTCATCGGGTCCGCACACCTGTCTCCCCCACAGTCAGTCATCAGGTCCGCACACCTGTCTCTCGACAGTCAGTCATCAGGTCCACACACCTGTCTCTCCACAGTCAGTCATCAGGTCCACACACCTGTCTCTCCCACAGTCAGTCATCAGGTCCACACACCTGTCTCTCCCCCACAGTCATCAGGTCCACACAGGTGTCTCTCCACAGTCAGTCATCAGGTCCACACACCTGTCTCTCCCACAGTCAGTCATCAGGTCCACACACCTGTCTCTCCCCCACAGTCATCAGGTCCACACACCTGTCTCTCCCCCACAGTCATAAGGTCCGCACACCTGTCTCTCCCACAGTCAGTCATCGGGTCCTCACACCTGTCTCTCCACAGTCAGTCATCAGGTCCACACACCTGTCTCTCCCACAGTCAGTCATCAGGTCCACACACCTGTCTCTCCCACAGTCAGTCATCAGGTCCGCACACCTGTCTCTCCACAGTCAGTCATCAGGTCCACACACCTGTCTCCCCCACAGTCATTGGGTCCGCACACCTGTCTCCCCCACAATCATCATGTCCACGCACCTATCTCTCCACAGTCAGT
The DNA here is from genome assembly GCA_035771395.1 of Myotis vivesi. NCBI lineage: Eukaryota > Metazoa > Chordata > Mammalia > Chiroptera > Vespertilionidae > Myotis > Myotis vivesi. The sequence goes on from JAWPEG010000011.1 coordinate 105,395,074, forward strand.
CATCAGGTCCACACACCTGTCTCTCCACAGTCAGTCTTCAGGTCCACACACCTGTCTCTCCACAGTCAGTCAGCAGGTCCACACACCTGTCTCCCCCACAGTCAGTCATCAGGTCCACACACCTGTCTCCCCCACAATCATCAGGTCCACACACCTGTCTCCCCCACAGTCAGTCATCAGGTCCACACACCTGTCCCACAGTCAGTCATCAGGTCCACACACCTGTCTCTCCACAGTCAGTCAGCAGGTCCGCACACGTGTCTCTCCCATAGTCAATCATCAGGTCCACGCACCTGTCTCTCCCACAGTCAGTCATCAGGTCCACACACCTGTCTCCCCCACAGTCAGTCATCAGGTCCCCATACCTGTCTCTCCCACAGTCATCAGGTCCCCACACATGTCTCTCTGGAGAGCAGGATTCCTGGGGACCAGGGAAGTACCCTCAGCTGAGCCCAGACACCTGCACTGTTTCTCGCTCAATAAGAGGTGTTTTCCCTCGAGCTGACTGATCATGTCCATAGATGCAGAGGGGAAGCCCCGTCTGCCTTGCATTTCACAGCCAGCCCCCAGCCTCCAGACCACCACACTGAGAGCTGTCACTGCCGCCCACACCTATTATTGACATTGTTTCTAACAAACTGGACCTGGAGGGCTGGCATGGGAAAGTAGGGTCACCAAACCCAATTTGGGGTGGAAGTCCGCGTCCCATCACACAGCTACATCCCATCACACAACCACGCAGGTCAAGAGTCCAGAGGACACGTTTGTGAAGCATCTCCTACGGCCATGTTACTCATGGAACCTCCCAGGCCAAATAGTCTGCTTCCTCAATGTCATCATGAGTTTATAAGTTTCTTAACTGAAAGGCTTCTGTTATTAGATGGCATAGCCAGGAAGATGTATCTGAGGCTTTTTCTAATGCCGCGCTGAGGTCCCGGGAGTCTGGGCGAGGACAGCCTAAGGCAGGAAGAGCCACACCCACCCCAGTGTCCGCTCACAGAAACCCCAGATTCCGGCTCTCTCTCCTCTTCTCCTCTGTGCAGGCGCTGGGCCCTCTGGTCACCGTGTCAGGAAAAATGATAAAATCGGGTAGAATGCCCCCCCATTTCACTCCTTACTGCCAGGCTTGGAGCTTCCCCAAGACCCCGCGTGTTGTCTCGCTGCTCCTCTGGCCGCCCAGGGGCCTGGCCTGTGGCTGCCAAGACCCTGATTTTCACAAAGGTCACCGCTGCAGACCCTCCAGGAGCACAGCTGCCTCTCGTCTCCTGGCACCTGGGCGAGTCCTCCCAGGGATGGGTCCGTAGGAAGTGTCCTACTCAAAGGTGTCTCTTACCCAGCCAGGGGAACCTCGGTTTACCCCAAACGCCTTCTATCCAACAAGAGGAGGCCACGCAGAAGTCAGGAACGGCTTTCGTCTCCCTCCTGTTTAAGAGTTTGAACTCTGCTGTCTGAGAGTCTGGTTTTAGCTTAGGGACTTGTGTCTGTTTTCCTGTGCCGCCCAGTGAGATGTTTTATTGTAAACTGGACTCAAGGGGGCCAGACACAGCCAGCTCTCCTCGTCCGGACGTGAACAATGGAGGCCTTAGCATCTTCGTGAGGAAGGGAAGGAGGAGTTTGCCACAGACCAGCCTGGTACGCAACCTCACTGGCCTCTCCATGCACTAACCCACTGAGCTCTGGGGTTTGGATACACTTGACGCTGAGAAAGCTCGACTCTCACAGCTGCACTGACAGCGAAGGAGAAGCCGCAGCGCTCATTGCAATGGCCTCGCTGAGCCTGCAACTCTGAGCTGCAGACACACGCAGAGCAGCTGAGCCAGACTTGCAGGCAGTTTCCCAGCCGTCCACTCAGACATCCCCAGGGAATGTGACATCCCCAGGGCCTCACACCACGATGCCACGCGGACCAAACCTTCCACGGCCGCCACCAAGTGCTTTCACAGTTTCACTCTCTTTATATTCTTGTCAAACCCATTTTACAGATGGGAAAACAAGATTCTGATCATCAAAATCTTATTTTGATAAAGAATAGGCTAGCTCAACTTTCAAAAAAGGGACATAAGAAAATAGAAGCTAGATCTTATTGTTGGCAGGAAGTTTTCCTCATAATCTCTGAGAGATGGAGAGAGAGAGAGAGAGAGAGAGAAGAGATTTGTTGTTCCATTTACTCATGCATTCATTGGTTGCTTCTTGTATGTGCCCTGACTGGGGATCGAACCCGCAACCTTGGCATATCAAGATGACGGTCTAGCCAACTGAGCTACCCGGCCAGGGCTGTACCAAAGGTATGAAAAGCCAATTTTGAGGGCTGTTTCTTAGTTAAAAATCAATACCGCAAAACACGGCCTGTGGGCTCTGTGATACAGGGAAAGGAGCCTACCTTGAAGTTCTAGGCACTTGTCTATGAGCAAGATCCATGTTGGATAAAAAGCCTTAGTGTGGAGCAGAAATGAGGGCAGGCAGCCAGGAGGCATCGCCTCTGAGTATCCGAGCTTTGGCGCAGCTGTGAGATGCAGGGAAAGGATGGAAGGTACCATGAAGGAGGGATAGAAGCGCTGTTCTGTGAATGGTGCCCCCGGAGGTGTGCGCAGGAGGCCTGGGAGAGCCCAGGACGAGGCCCAAGTTCGGGTGACTTGGCGGATAATGATCCATTGAAGAATGTCGGAAAGTTTTAGCAGGGAAGAGATTGAATGGCTGTCGAAGATGCTGAGTGACATTGACATGCTTGTAGAGAGAAGTCACGTTCAGCATATGTCTGGCATCCTCAGCAATTATCTTACAGTTTAATGAACCGAGGACCGTCCAGACCCGGGTAAGTCTGACATAGCACACAGGCAGGTGAGAACGGCCAGCTTAGGGGAGGGGCCGGGGAGGGAAGGTCCGAGAAAAGGGGGGACCTGGGGGCTCACATTACAGATGTCGATGGAAGAAGACATTTGAGTGAGTGAGTTGAGTCCAATGCCAATGAGAGGACAAGTGAGCAATCAGAGGGAAGGACCCTGGGCTGACTGAGAGGGTGTGGCTGCGGGGGAAGCAGCTGGGAAGCCCTGGGCGCCGTGCTCTGGAGCGAGGCTGGGATGGGGGAGCCGCAACACCGCCAGACAATACTGTGCTCTCACATCCGCTTAAAAGTGGGGAGCACTGAGCACTTGTGAGCTGGTGGGAGGTGGTGGAGATGTGAGGAGTCAGGAGCCCAAATGCCCCTGAGCTCGGCCCTCCAGCTGCCCAGCAACCAGGTACTTTAGGGCCTCCTGCCTCTGCCTCTGATGGCCAGTTCCCATCTCCCCCGGTCGCTGTATCGCTGGCCTCACCTCCTCCCCTTCGCTCTCCAGACACCTCTACCTGGCACGTCACCAGGAAAATAAAAAGCGTCGCAAGGAATGCACTCTCCCTGGCCTGGGTGTGTGGGTGCAGGAAGGCGAGCACCTTTCACCGAGACCTACGTGTAGGGGAAACAGCCTCCTAACGGGAGAGGCAGCCTCAGTAAGTCCCCAAAGAGAGGGAACGCATCCCCAAGAGGGTGGCAGCAAGACAGCAGACGAGGTCGCTGCCAGGTGAGAAGGATCAGGGACAACATGGGCAGAGCGGGAGGCAGGCGTGAGCAAGTGGGCCTGGGGCTGACAGCACGCGTGGGCTGAGGGGCGGGGCTCAGTTCTCACCTGCAGGCGTCTTTCCAGGACTAGAGGGGCGCGCTGGAGAGAAGCGTGCATTTCCAGGATGGGAGGAAGTCCTAGTGGGGTCAGAGGTTCCTGGGGGAGGATCAGGAAGTCGGGAGTGGGCGGGAGGTGGGGAGGGAGGGAAGGAAGGAGAGGCCGCCTCTGCTCAGCCCTTAGCAGAGCCACTGCTGACTTTGAAAGGAAAGATGACTTTTTCAGGAAAAAGTGCATTTTCAGGAAAACATGCACAGGTACAGAACACGTACAATAAATACTGTCTGTTCATTAATTGAATGACACAAAGAGGCACAGGGCTAGCCACAACATGCTATTAAATGAAGGGCAATTTTAACAGTGTGTGTGTGTGCATGTGCATGTGTGTACATTGTGTGCATGCGCATGTGTTGTGTGTGTGCTGTGTGCACACAAGTGTTGTGTGTGCATGTGTGTGCATGCACGTGTGTGTGTGTTGTGTGTGCGTGCATGTGGATGTGTGTGTGCATTGTGTGTGCATGCACATGTGTGCGTGTGCATTGTGTGTGTGCGTGTGTGTGTAAGAGAAACACAGACCCCACATGCTCAGTGACGATGCTCGGGTGTGGTGCCCTGGAGGAGATTCAAGGGCACAATCTCTGTTCAGAGAGGCCCAAGGCTGGCACAACGCCAGGGCCTCCTTTGAAAGAGAAAAAGATACCAACTTGTGAATGCAAATCAGGAACAAAAGTCAATGCCCCTTACGGGAACCCGACCTTCACTGGCCCCTCAGTAAATCCGTCTCTACGTGGTTTTTATCGTTATCTCAGTGCTGGGTGTAACTTTTGCGCAACGAGCATGAATCATTTCAGAAGCAGGAAATAAAACAGAAGTTAGGCAACATCTGTTCGTGTCAGCCATGCTCTCACATTTACTTACAATGCATTAAAAAAAAAAAAAAGATCATTTCAAAAGAACAGCTTCCCGTGGGGAGGGCGACAGAGCTGAAGACCAGTGTGGTCGCTTATGGTGCGTTTCCAGAACGCCGCCACGGGTGGCCCAGCGCGCTCACCCTGCGTTTATTTGCTCCCAGAAAGCACCAGAGACAAATGTCCCTAAACAAGAGGAAGCTGACAGCCAAACCACGCTTTCAATCAGGAAGGCTTCGTTTCCTTAAAAATGCATGTGCAGCCCTACCGGCCTGGCTCGGTGGTTTAGCGTCAACCTATGAACCAGGAGGCCACAGTTCGATTCCCAGTCAGGGCACATGTCCAGGTTGGGTTGTGGGCTCAATCCCAGTAGGGGCCTGCAGGAGGCAGCGATCAATGATTCTCTCTCATCATTGGTGTTCCTATCTCTCTCTCCCCCATTCCCTTCCTCTCTGAAATCAATGAAAAAATATATATTTTTAAAACTGCACGTGCATCCTGCTGATGCTGGTAGCCCAGCAAGACCGGGCTTACATAGATCGGTCACTTCCTGCCAGATGGGTGTCCTGGCAGCATTAGACACCCTCTCCCTGCAGGAGCCCGGCGTCCCGGTGGCCGGGGAGTGCTTCTGCTCAGGGTTCCCTCTGTAACAGGAAGTGGCTGCGCACAGCCTTGTCCTCTGGGCATCAGGAAGTTCCTTACTGATGGGCATGGGGATGTCCCCATCCATCCTTCTCGGTGAACACGGTGACAGGTGTGGTGAGACATAGCAGAGAGAAGGCGTTGCCTTACCTTCAGGGAGTGTGAGCCTCCTTGCAGCTGCGTGGTCCCCATGGGGGCGGCCCGGGGCCCAGGAGCTGCGCTCCTCTTGATGAGGTCGCGGATGGCGTGGTCCAGCTCTGCGCTTTCGCACCTGCGGGACACGCAAGGCCATGTTACCCGGCGACGGAGATCACGTGGGTTCAGGGAGCTGGTGAAGGACACGGAGGTGAGGTGGCTGTGTACACGACCCACTGGAGTGCCCATCTCTCACTCATTTGTATCCATTCATCCAGGCCCTCAGCACAATTTAATTTTTACTCATTTGTACAAAGTGATACAGTAGATACGGGCACGGAGGGATTTTTAGTCTGATAACAGGGACCGGAGCTGAGTGCCCGCCGAGAGCCAGGCGTTCACAGATGCTCTCCTGCGGTGGCCACAGCAGCCCAGGGGAGGGCCGTGTGACAGGGCCACTCCCTGCCTTTCTCGGGTGAGCAGGCGGGTGTAGGGACTGCACCCACCAGCTAAGGTAGGTGCTGCTTTAGAGGGGAAAGCAGTGGAGACCCAGGGTCAGTCCCTTGACTTCTCCACACCCTGTCGGCCTGATTTGTAAGAAGAGGAAAACAACGTTATATTGTGAGGCTGTGGGTAGGGTCAGTGGTAACATGTACACAGCTTAGCACAGGCCGGGCAGGCCAGGCTCACAGCTGGCACTGCTGTTATTCTTGTATCGTAAACCAGCGAGCTAGATACAAGACGCCTTGACAAGCCAATTAATTAGGAGTCTTTATCATGCGTGGGCCCAGAGGGAGGTGTCTCCCACATCTCTGAGCGAACACATAGAGGAAGTTTTCCCTATTTATACCCTTTTGAGCTCTTTGTCTGCAGATTTCACAAAGAGCTCTGTGTACGTTATTTTTGCAGACAGTTTGTGATCTTGACTACGTAATGAACAAACACTTGGCAGGAGAATATGGGAATGATTATCAGCATTTGCCTATGACGTCAGACGGCTAGCTTGCAAGGTCAGACAGTTAAGTTTTTTATCTTTTTCTATTATTTAAACTACAACAGTTACTTTTACAGAATAAAGGACTATCTAAAAATAACAGAGTTGACCTACAGAACAAGGGACTAAGAATAACAGGGTAGTTCAAACAGCAGTTTGAATCCAAAGGAGGGATTGCTATGCTTCATTGTGATTCTGAGGCTCCACCATGGTTACCCAACCATCTAACAGGTGAGTTAGGCAAGTAAGGGCCCCACAGTTTAGTGCTGAAGACAGAAATCACTCAAAAAACACAGATGCTTTTCAGTTTTGTTCAAAAGATAATCAACAAGTGCAGTCACACCTCGGAGGGAAGACAGCATATGCCAGCGACGTGGGTTTCATAACATCCTTGGCAAACCTTTCAGATCAGTGTCCAGTATGAGAACTGAGTGGATGGAAACATTTTACATTCTGTTTTTAGCTGGTGAAATGTGTCATATTTCGTGCATGTCAATAGACTCCTTTTGCTGAGGAGAGTGTGTATTAAGGTTCCCTTCTTTCCTATAAAGCTCAGGATTCCGACAGCTGAAAGGCAGGATCACAGTCAGTAAACTCTGCTTTGCTGTTTAGATTACAAATAAAGGCATGCGACGTCATTATAGTCTCAAGTCTTGTCAACACAAGCAAGACAAATCCTACATCACCTTGCGTTGGCTTTCCTGGGTGCATGCTAGAGGTCCCCAAAAATGTATACACACACTTGGAACAATTATAAGGCAGTGTTTATGGAAATAAATTCTATTTTCAAAGCTGAGCTACCAGCTGTGAAAGTGTGCATACATTTTGGGGGACAACCCGTATTGTCCTCGCCGTGTGACCTGCCCCTGATTCTACTCAGCTGGCGAGGCGGGGCCAGGCAACTGTGGGCTGTGCTCTGCACCCTCCTCCTGGGTCATCTCTGCTTCGCAGGTGAGCACCGTGAGCCTCAGGGAGGTTAAGTGCCTTCTCTCAGGCCATTGGGCTTGTCGGGGGCGGGCTGAGGATGCACCTGGGCCCACAGCTCTGTGCTCTCCCACAGCCTGTGGTGATGTCAGGAACTGTCACTACAGCAGGTCCACAGAGGGCTGTGCTATCCAGAGAACTGTGTGTGGGTTTCCCTTCCTGTGACATTTCGGCTGATGCCCACACGGAAATGCAACCGACTGAGAGAAGGTGGAGGTCAGGTCAGGTCCTGGACACAGGCTGTGACGACCCGGTTCGCACCCAGCCTGGCTCATGTGGCTCCTTCTTTCTCTAAAGTGGGAGTTTATGACCAGAATCTGTGGATGGGTCATGGGCCCATGAATTGCCCCAAATCAAATTAAGTGCAAGATAATGTGTGAGTATCTGCTCCTTGACTCTTTCGAAAGAAAGGGTTTCTATCACATTCTGACCTCTCCCCAAAGCTAAACATCAAATCACTAGTCCAACTTTGGTTATTGTCACGAGCGACCCCTGAAAACCACATCTCTGTGGCTCTCTCTGTCTGCGAGTGCCCTTCATGTCCATTGGCCATGGACCACAACAATCTAGACATGACCCTTTGAATCAAACACTATGACCAGAATCTTGTGTTTTGGTGGCTTCCTTACTAAATTGCAAGTGAACGAAGACTTTAGAGGTGATATTGTTGGGCTAAGAGGCCGCCGAGACCAGGGGACAGAGCTCAGTGAGGTCCAAGAGGCCCTGTTGGACACTTGGCTGACTCACCACTCACATCCCTCCTTCCTACCCTTCACTCACAAGAACAAACCAACACGGACAGTAAGCAGAAACGAAGTTCATAGGAATTAGATTTTAGGAATAGGAGAGTGGGTTAAACCAAGCTGACACACTTTTAACAAATAGTTCTCCTATCCCAAAACACCCATCAGAAAGAATGTGTGCAACCCTATGTTAAGAGCAGCGCAATTTACAATAGCTAAGATCTGGAAACAGCCCAATTGCACATCAGTAGATGAGTAGATACACCGTGGAATACTATGCAGCTGTAAAAGAGAAGGATCTCTCACCCTTGGAGACAGCATGGGAGGAACTGGAGAGTATTGTGCTAAGTGAAATAAGTCAGAGAGAGAAAGACAAGTATCACATGATCTCACTCAGATGTGGAATCTAATGAACAAAATAAACTGATGAATGCAATAGATACAGATACATGGAGGCATGGAACAGACTGACGATTCTCAGAGGGAAGGAGAGAGAAGGGGTGGGGAGAGGTTAACCAAAGAGCTTGTATGCATGTAAGCACAGCCCATAGACACAGACAATAGCGTGATAAAGGACTAGGGTGGAGCGGAGCCAGTGCAGAGGGGAGAGGGGCAGGGGAAATGGGGGCATCTGTAATACTGCCAACAACAAAGATAAATTTTTAGGAAGTATTTCCCGTGAGTGACGTACAGTGTGTGAGCTGTCCCTCCCAGACCACCCTCGGGAGCCCACAGTCTGCCCAGTCACCCAGTGAGGGACCTGCCGAGAGAGTGGGCAGAGGTGAATCGGCTGCAGGGTTTCCTGGGCCTCGGACTTTTATGACATATTCAGGAGCCTCCAGCATAAGAGCCTCCAAACATCACCCAATAAAGCAGAGGGTGCAGCGTGTCCTCCAGGGCCTGGTCTAGTAGCTCAGCCAAGGATTCCTTACATTTTAGTGTTCTATTAGAGCCTTGATGTTGTTAATCTGTAGATGCCTCTCTGGTCATCGTGCACTGCCTTGTATGGCATCCGCCAGCCTGGCTCTCCTCTGGCTCCAGCATCCCTCGATTAACTTCCCTGCAAACACTCAGCTCCTCAGGTGGGTCTCCTTCACTTTCCGGGGGCATCGCTGAATAATGAGGCGAATTAAACCGTATGTTCACTCTACGCTTGTAGGATGTCACGTTTCTGACTCCTCGTGCTCCTCCGTCAAGCCCGCCGGGCGTCTGTGCTTGAAGACGTTGCGTTTCCAGTTGATGGGAAAGGCTGGCGGTGAGAAAGGCTGGGTCTGTCAGCTCCATGCCACACTCGCTCGCTCGTTAGTACTGGCACACAGCTCACATTCCTGAAGGAACAATTACACTCCGAAGGCAAAACAATGCGACCACGGTCTTGGAAGTAACTGGAGATGATTTCATTGGTCTCCGGCATTTAGAAGGCAGGAGATGAGGCTCCGGGGGGCGCGACAGGAGAGCAACGCCAGGGCAAGAGTTCAGGCGCGGCTGCTGTTCCACCTGCCACACCCTTGCCCACCTCGGCATCCACGGTGCCTCCCCGCCTGCTGCCCAGGCCCCCAGTCAGGCTTGGATCTTGGTCATTAGCCCAGTCTTTTTAGGGAAGAGTCTGGAGAACAAAGTCCATTTTCAGATATGAGACAGGGGACCATCGATGGCAGCCCCCCCTGGACTGGAAACGCTCCCGGATGCTCCCAGCCCTGGCGGTGCCCAGTGCTGCCTAAGAAGAGGGCCCAGGGGACAGCAGCAGGTGCCGCTCTCAGCGTCCACTCGGGGTCACTACGATCCACATCTGAGGGTGCTCCGGGCTCCTCCCGGGGGAAATAAATTGCTCAACAGGGAACTGGCGCCATGCACGTGGGCTTCAGGTGAAAAGCCATGGGTTGTAACTATTTGAGGAGATGGGAGCTTTCACAGACGTGGCTTTAGACCGAGGTCAGAGAGAAAAGGTCCGCTCACAGAATGTTGGGGCCTTGGGCACATGTGCATCTTTCTAGAGCAGTGGTTCTCAACCTTCTGGCCCTTTAAATACAGTTCCTCATGTTGTGACCCAACCATAAAATTATTTTCGTTGCTACTTCATAACTGTAATGTTGCTACTGTTATGAATCGTCATGTAAATATCTGATATGCAGGATGGTCTTAGGCGACCCCTGTGAAAGGGTCATTCAACCGCCAAAGGGGTCGCGACCCACAGGTTGAGAACCGCTGTTCTAGCGTTTCACCCAAGGCTGCATGGCCTCACCATTTAAATAAGTGTGAACATTGGACGTTGGTCTGCACGTCTGAGACCAAAGCCCCAGGAAGGGCACATTTCCCATCACCATGGGGGTCATTGGCCTCAATCTGCCTCTGGGCTGGGTCCCGGGTTTTATCCTCTGCCCTTGTGATGGGGGCGGGGAGGGGCCAGGTCCTCGAGCTGATGCCACAGGTTCGGCCAAGCCCCTGTGGCTGCGCCCAGGAGGGTGGAGCGACAGCGGCGCCCCATTGGCGCAGAGAGGCGCTGCTGCTGCAGAGGTGACAGAGTTCTATAGAAATTGGTCCTGGAACCGGTCGGGAGGGCCCTGCAGGTGCAGCCCTCGCCCCCAGGGCAGGTGACAGGCTGAGCAGGCTGTGCCTCAGAGCACACGCTGTTTTGACAGAAGGTGTTCTGGGACGTGCAGCACGTGCTGTCTGCCCAGCTCAATGTGAGCCATCCTGCCGCTCCCGCCTCCACCCCTGGGGGGACCCGGACCCTGGGTGCATGGATGTTCCCACTGTCCGTTTCCTTGGCAACCTGCATCTGCCAGCATCCAGCCAGTCACACGTTATTGCGACTGTGTGTTCCTTAGCATGTATCCGCCATCAGGTCAGAGACCTGGAGGCAGGGGTGGGGCGGGTAGGGGCGGGGGTGGGAGTTCAGCTTGCTCATCCCTGCATCCCCTGGGCCTCGCAGGGATGATGAAAGATTGAACGAGAGAACAAACAGCCAAGAACACCCAGACGGGGGGGGAGGGGGGGGGGCCNCCCCCCCCCCCCCCCCCCCCCCCCCCCCCCCCCCCCCCCCCCCCCCCCCCCCCCCCCCCCCCCCCCCCCCCCCCCCCCCCCCCCCCCCCCCCCCCCCCCGGCCCAGCAGGCAGAAGGCGGCAGAAGCTGGGCTAAGAAGGGATGGAGGGCGTCTCTCCCTGGCCCGTGCTCTCTCCTCCCTCCTGTCCCCATGCGTCTGCCTCTGGGAAAAGGGCTGGTGGAGGTCCAGCAGCCTGAGTATTTAACAGGGGGCACGCCTTCCTGCTACAAGCCGTCGGGGTCTGCAGATATTTCGGAGTCGAGTCCTGCCCAGTCCCCTGGATTTATACCCGTCGTCAGGGCAACACCAGAGAAGAAATCAACTAAGGCTAAAACCTTCTCCTGAGGCAAGTGTCCTGAACCACTCTCCCCGCCCGCTCTGTGTTCAGAGAAAACGACACCCTCTTAGGGCTCAGGGAGAGGCTGGCCCTGGGAGACCGGGGGCCGAGTTTCTCTGTGGACTCCGGGGAGCGGGGACTCAGGTAAAGACAGAGGAGGAAGTCGTGCAGACATTGCTGCCACCCCCCCTCCCCCGATTCATTCCAGAGTGAAAAGTGACCGCCCTGCACCCCTGACACAGGAAGAACATGCTTGATAGCGTTATGGGCCAATTGGGTGTGTTTTTATTGCTGTTTTCCTGGCATTCTATGTCCTCAAGGCTGTTTTTAAGTCATGAAATTTCATTCTCTTGAAGAAGACAACAAAGAGTGAATACGCTAAAGCAGTGGTTCTCAACCTTCCTAATGCCGCGACCCTTTAATACAGTTCCTCATGTTGTGGAGACCCCCAACCATAAAATTATTTTTGTTGCTACTTCATAACTGTAATGTTGCTACTGTTATGAATCGTAATGTAAATATCTGACATGCAGGATGTATTTTCATTGTTACAAATTGAACATAATTAAAGCATAGTGATTAATCACAAAAACAATATGTAATTATATATGTGTTTTCCGATGGTCTTAGACGACCCTTGTGAAAGGGTCGTTCAACCCCCAAAGGGGTCGCGACCCACAGGTTGAGAACCGCTGCTCTAGGCCTTTGCAAACCCCCAGTCCTTTGCAAACCCCCAGCCCTTTACAAATCCCCAGCCCTTTACAAACCTCCAGGCCTTTGCAAACCTCCAGCCCTTTGCAAACCTCCAGCCCTTTGCAAACCTCCAGCCCTTTGCAAACCCCCAGCCCTTTGCAAACCTCCAGTCCTTTGCAAACCTCCAGCCCTTTGCAAACCCCCAGCCCTTTGCAAACCTCCAGCCTTTCCAAACCTCCAGCCTTTCCAAACCTCCAGCCCTTTGCAAACCCCCAGGTCTTTGCAAACCTCCAGCCCACACTGCCTGTAAACTGCCCGTTTTGCATACCCATTCTTAGCCCTTTTGCCTGCTTCTCCATGTAATCTTTGTCCTTTGACCCAATATAAGAAGCTGGCTTATGGGGGGTGCAGAGCAGATGTCTGTGGGTGACCTGCTGCTCCCCCTGCTGCCGGCAGGATTGGAATAAACACTCACACTCACATAGGATTCAACCCTGTCTCTGTTGAATTGGCTTACGCAGTGACAGGCAGCCGGACCCATTGGCTGTCCGGTTACACTTCCGCATAAGGGTTATTTTGAGCTAAAGGCACTTGAAAAAGCAGATGCGGGAAAAGCATTTGAATCTTTCCCTCTTCTTCCTGAAAGCAGGGGGGAGGGGGGAGACCCCGTGAAGGACACCCCCTCCCCCCCTCACACAGGAGGAACGGGGCCCTCGCATCCCCAGGCCCAGGGCGAGGGTTAAGGCTGAGAGACTTCACACCTGACCTTCTTCCTCCAGCCTCACCATGCACTTTGTTTTTCCACAAACGCTTCTCTTTGTTCAGCCTAATAACAAGCAGTTAGCTTTGGGGAGAGGCCTGCATTTCCACAGGAAGGTCCCAGCCACGGAAGACTTAAATGTGTGTGCTTTTCTCTCGCAAGCCCCAGCCCGGACTGAGATGGGGAGAGGAAAGGGTTTTTTCCTGTCACTGCGAAAGATAGATTCCTCAAAAAGAGAGGCTTGGGATGTGAGGCGTGCAGACACGGTGAGTCACAAGCATTCTGCTCGGGAAAGTAATTTTTTTCTCCCCCATAATGTTCTTGGAAATAAGCATTTCCACAGGAACATTCGTTAATAGATTTTACAGTTGTGTCTGCATTGAAGCGAGGGGATAAGCCAGGTCTGGAATTCTCATATGAAAGAGCCACATTCTTGTGTCAACCACAGCTTTCTCTAATTTACCGAGTTTAAGTCATTTTAGTGGGAACTATAGGTTTAATGGGAACTATTTCTGAACAGCTGGAGAGATTTTGCAGCTGGAAACGCTGCAGTATTGGATGGTGCCTCTAGAGAGCGCTGTGCATTCAGTTCAGATAGAAACCAGTTCTTGATGTTTTCATTTTGAGTTCAGGAGAGACACAAATGCGTAGTGTACACATGTGTATTATCTGTAGCTCATTTCTGTTTCATTTACTTTAAAATGTTTAATAAAAATTATTAATAGTTTTTGATGCTGGTTAGGAACCGTGTTTCTTTTTTAATAGAATTTTTTATGTTGTAGTTCTTGCTTGACGTTTCTGTAGTACACCACATACTGTGGCTTTCCACCTGTGGTGGTGGGCTGACTTTGGTAAGTATTGCAATAATCCACATTCATTCTTTTTCTGTGTGGTGTTCATCTGGATGTGAAATGGATGAGCCTAGAAAATCTTTTTGTGCCAGAAATTAGGGAGTACTCAAAGGACTTGTTCAATTGTGACCATTTCAGCATCAAAATAAATAATGATTAAAATGTGAACCACTTTGCACAGGGGAATCCTAGAAGACACCACCTTAACCAAATAATAAAATTAAAATCACCGTAATGAGGAAAATCCAAACTGACAATCTGAAAGGATGCATTTAAAAATCACCAAAAAGCATTACTTCTCCTCTGTGGTATTCCTGCCCAAAATGCACCATCTGAACCTGATTCTGAGGAAACGTCCGACAAAAGCACGTTGAGAGACAGTCACCTGACTGCCAGGCCTGTACTGTTCTAACGTGTCAGGTCACGGAGGTGAAGCCGAGACTAGGGGTCCGAGAGGCCGGACACCATCAAACTGAAGGCAGTCGTGGCCCTGACGTGGACCCTTTTCTCTATGCAGGACACGGAGAGGATGCTGGGAGGGGGAAGGAATGCGCGTGGGGTTAGATGGCAATGCCGGGTCCGCGTGCATTTTCTGACTTTCATGGGAAGGGATGCAGGTATGCCACCCCCAGGTGCGCCACTTTGACAGGAGGATTATTTTGAGCTGGAGGTGGTTAGGGATCCACAAACACAGGAAGAGGTCTCTGCCCTCCGCTGACCTCCCTCAAAGCACAAACTGAGTTTCCCTTCGAGGAAGTGCCATGAGTTCACCCCTCTCCTCTCTTACACAAATGAGTCTGTACAAGCAAATCTTCCCCAAATGTTCTCATCTCCTGGGCTCACCCTTGGGCTTCTTGGCACCTTGAGGCGCCAAACCTCTTCCTCCCGCTGGGGAGGGGAGATAAGCTCCCGCGTCTAACTGTTCCTTTTAGTTCCATTTCTTCTCTGTGAACTCCCGGGCAAATGAAAACAGTCATACATGTGGATTCCTCTCTTTCATTGGCCAGCTTTTGCCGGTTAGATTGATGGGGAACGTAAGACCTTTTGGGGGGTCTAGCAATCTGAGTTTGTGCCGGTCACCTAATGTACATCCTTGATAGCCTATCATTAAGTCACTGCCCCCTTCTCCACTGTCTGGTCTAGCAAGACCTGTTTTCCTAATTCCTCCCAATTTACGAAGGGCCATAAGCAAAGCATGTACCAGCTTAGCTACAGGGAGGCCACTGCACCACCGAGACAGGCATTTAGATACGATCTAACTTCCCCATTAAACTGACTCGGGGCGGGGGAGGAGGGGGGCTGTGGAAACCACCACAGACGTCTGGTAGTTAAGAAACAGATAGAAAGCAAAGAAACCGAAGGTAAAGGGTGTCCCAAAATTCACGCAAGAAGTAATTTTGATAGAAAACATAGTTTTATATTTAAAAATTATAAAATTTTTATTGATTCATAAAGTATACAGTATAGGGTTATGTATGGAATAGCATATCAGGTAAATGGCCTCCACAGCTTTGCTGGCACATACAAGCTCTTTTGTTGAAATTTTCCATGACGTTTTGCATAAATGTGGCTGAATTTCTATGAGGCTCATTTTCATCTTGATGGCTTGGTTAATCGACAAAATTGTCGCATTTGGGGTTAGAAAATCCACGAATGATTGTTGAGAAACAAATGCATCCACAATGTGTCACTGTTTGGTGCGGATTTTGGGCTGGAGGCATCATCGGACCATTCGTCTTCGAAAATTCAGCTGCTCAGGCAATAACAGTTAATGGTGCTCGCTATCACGACATGATAATCCATTTACCCAATATGCTATTCCGTACATAACCTTATACTGTATACTTTATGAATCAATAAAAAATTTACAATTTTTAATTATAAACCTGTGTTTTCTATCAAAATTACTTCTTGCGTGGATTTTGGGACACCCTTTATAAAGGGAAAACTTCCTCCGTATTGACTCAGGATCTGGAGAACTGACCCCATGTGAAACATCTGAAAATAAATGGGTTTATCCCAGACCTCTGAGTACTCCTGTGTGTTGTTCGGTCGCCTGGTACATTGTGTAACAAGATTAGCAGCCCTCTGACCAGGCGCTGGGACAAGCGTGTCCTCCCCGGTGGATGGTTATCTTGTGGTCACAGGGGAGAGTGTAAGTGGGGACTGATTTCTGAATGGCTCCGAAAGGAAAGAAAAGAAGATTTTTGTATACTTTTTACACGTGTGGGGGACGTTTGAAATTATTTTAAATTTTTAAAAGCACTTAGAGATGAAAGCTTACAAATAAAATCTGATTTGACATTTAAATTCTTTTATGCTCGATTAGCAATCTTTTCATAAAAACGAACTTAGCATTTCATGGTGTAGCAGAAACTCAGACTCGAGCCAAGAAATCCCCTCTGAGGCCTGTGGGGTCAGCAGAAGCCAAAACAAAGCGAAGGCGATTTTGTGTCTTGTTTTGCTTTTCTAAGAGAACGTGGAAGAGCATTTGTGTGGAACAAATTACTCTGAGGGTCTCCTCTAGCCCAAGGATTCCAGAAAGTAAAAGGAGCTATTTCCAGCATGAGATTGACAGCCCAAACAGGAAATAACACAAAATAAGCAAAACCCCTAACGGGGGGGGGGGGGGGGGGCCGCAAAGCCTTCCCTTCTGCTCCTCAGGCTGCCCCTCCACCTCCCTGTGGGCTTAAACGTGGAAACGTCCAAGTTACAGAGCTGCCTTTGAGAATGTGGGCCAGCGCCAAAGCCATGCACAACAGGAAAACACACAACCCAGGAAGGCTGCTTTCTCATTTAATCCAATAAATATTCTTTAAACTCCCTTGTGCAAAGCCCACTGACCTCAAAGTCAACCCAGAGGAGGCGCCAAAAGCAAGAAATGTTCATCGAAGGGGATTTCTTTTCTTTCATTTCTCACATTTTTTTAACGCAATGATATGACCTTGACATCAGAAAATATCAAAGGGATTTAAGTGGGTTTTATCCCAGTACTATTTACATTTCCCACAGTTATGAAATAAAACCGTATGGACTATTTCTGACTCTAGAGAACGGATCGCTTGTTCCTACGTGAAATGGAAAATAATGCTGGCTGCTTGGTGCTTGTCTGAAATACCAAACCAGGGCGTGCAGGTGGGAGTGTTCTAGGGTCTTGATTACCTGAGAGACCAGAAAAGTGAAAGGTATTTGCTATAAAATTGCTTTTGTTCATCACCCACCTTCACAGGATTGACACGAAAGCAACTCTACGTATAAAGGCAACGCTGCAAAGACCAGATGCAGAGTCCCTGGAGCCGGTAGGTGAGGTGCTGGCCCCAAAGCAGGTGGCCCCAGGACAGCCTTTCAGAGTTCAAGTGGGAAGGATGACGGGGGGTGCGTTCTGCAGGGAGGGGGGCCAGCAGGCGGGTGCAGGGACCTTGTTTACGAGTACGGACAGGATGAAGGGAAGCGGTCACCTCCTACTGAAGAAATGACATTCGCCGCGTTCAGGGGGTCCTGGTCTGGTCGGAATGTGCACACACACACACCATAGCAGCCATGGTAGCATCGGCTGAGCTGGGCAGGGCCCTCAACGCTGGGTGCTTTGTCTCCTTCAGGCCACAGAGGGCGCTCTCAGGGCAGGAGCTGCTTCCTGGGTCTGAGCCAGGAAATAGGTTCCCAGAGATGGAGTTACCTGCCCAAGGTGAGCCCTCCACCATTGCCTTTCGCGGAGCCGGATGAGAGTCGATGCCACAGGGAAAGAATTCGAGCAGATCAGCCAGTGATGCTGGCTGAGATGGGTGGGTTTAGCAAACGGTTCTTTCTCTCATAACATCCATAATAAGCATGACTCGCACAGCAGGAAGAAAAGCCAGGGCCTATACACCTTCGCGTCTGAGGAGCTGAGAGTCAGGCACTGGGCCAGGGAGTAACTGTGTGTGGCCGTCTGTGGTGGCGATCACAGCACAATGAAAGTGGGCACTGCAGTGAGGCTGGGAAAAGCAAGGGGTTGCTCACTTATTCTTAGAAAAGTGAGTTATAAAATACCCAGGGGGATGTACTGAGCTTTGAAGATGAAAAGAAGTTCGTAATTGCTTAAAAGTATATATGCATTCAAATCAAGTCTAAGTAGGGATACCTAGAGAAGTCAAGTCTCAAGAAGTGCTGAATCAATGAATAGGGATAACAAGTATTTTCATCTTTTATAGTAAGGAATTTTACTTTTATTATAATCCTATATAATAAAGCGGTAATATGCAAATTGACGCTCACTCCATCATGCTGTCACAAGATGGCTGCACCCACAGCTGAGGCAGGGTTCCTGTAACGAGCAATCAGCAGGGACCTGAGTCTGCATGGCACCAGGCCTGGGAGGGGGACCTGAGGCTGTGCCCCCCCTACCAGTGGGGCTTGATGGGGGACCTCAGGCCATGCCCCCTGCCTGGCACCAGGCCAGCCTTTGCCAGTTAGATTGATGGGGAAAAGAAGACATTTTGGGGGGGCTAGCAATATGCATCTGTGCCAGTCACCTAATGCACATTCTGTTAGCCTATAGTCTAGTCACTGCCCCTTTCTCCACAATCTGTTCACTGATTGAATGTACCCACCACCAAGAACATCTGACAGGATAAACGCATTTATTTTCAGATGTTTCACACATACTAGTACAGTGACGCAGCAGTCAGTTTCTCCAAATCCTGAGTAAGTGAATATGGAGGAAGTTTTCCCTTTATACCCTTCGGTTTCTTTGTTTTCTATCTGTTTCCTGGGGCCGGCCGGGTCTGGATCTCACCCAATGGGATGGGGCCAGCCAGGTCTAGGTCTCACGTGATTTCGAGGCACATGTGGGTGGGTGGGGACTTGACTCTGGGTCCTGTGGCGTGCCCCACACTCTGACAGGAGGGAGATTTTCATACACATTTTACTAATTTTCTTTCATCTCTGACACTTCTATTGTAGAGAAAAGGCAAATAGCAATATTAAAATATGTCCTCTAATTAATCCCCTTTTTAATGTGCACAAATTTTGTGCACGGGGCCACTAGTACTTTTATAATAATACAACTTTAGTGTAGAAAATGCAGAATAAAATCATAGTAGATAGGCCTTATTTTCTTTCCATGCACATGTGTATTTTTTACGCTGGAACTAGGGGTAGGCATATAAAGTTTTATATTTTGCTTTTTCTCATGAATGTACTGTCAGAGTGTTAAAGGCCTTTCCTTCAGTGAGCCAGCCATGAGTAGAAAGGAATTCAAGTAGAAGCTTTCAAGAACAAACTTGGACAGACTTGGCTCAAAGTAGGAGGCTTCAGGAACCTGATAGCAGACCAAGCATTTCAGTACCAGAGCCAGGCCAGGCCAGAGGGGCTCTCCTGCAGCGTAGAGCTCCAAGGGTGAGCAGCGGCCGTCCACAGAGAAGACGCCGTATTTCGATTTGACTGTTCAAGATTTTGGATGTTCCTGAACCCCTGCGTCCAAGCTCAAGTACAAACAGGATCAGTTCTAAGCCCAGCTATGGAGATAAGCAAACAAAAAAAAAATAGATTCACCCAAGAATTCTGAAGGGTTTGAAGAGAAAATTTAGGAATCGTCCTCCAAGTAAGCTGGCTACCGGAGAGAAAGGCGGATGGTTAACATTATTTGAATGAGTGGGAAGAGCCGTGTAAGAAAGGCAGAGACCACCCTGGCCGGGTAGCTCAGTTGGTTACAGCATCATCCCATTTGCCAAGGTTGTAGGTTCAATGCCCCGTCAAGGGCACATACAAGAATCAACCAATGAATGTGTAACTAAGTGGAACCACAACTCAATGTTTCTCTTCTCTCTCGCTATCTCTGTCTCTATCTCTCTTTCTCTCTCTCAAAATAAAAAATATAGTCAAAGACCTTACCAGTGACAGTAGAATTTTGTGGTGTAGCTGCACTACTGTGAAAGGAATTTAAGCCGTGGAAGGAGAAGTTTCTCTAAGGAAAAGTGTCCTTGACCGAGTACATGCACACGTGCAAACTTCACTGAGATTACAGGTGAAAGTGATTTTAAACATCGAGCAAATATGAAAATGTTTCGTTATGTTCTAAAAAACAGACTACAGAAAAGACCTGAAGGGTGTGAAAAAGAGAGCTGCTTCTAGGTGAGGATAAGTATTTGGTGTCTCTTGGAGCTCTGGGCTAGGAAAGATTGCATTTTGTTTTTCTGAGTTGCAGGAAAGAAAAAGTAAACAATGACAGTAACCTTTTAAAAGCCTTTTCAAGCCACAATGCTAACTCAGGAGGGATGAGTTCTAGGGAAGAAGCACCAGCTGCTAGGAGTAGGCTAAAGAGCAGTACACGAACTTCATCGGAAAGAATTGTGTTCGTGGAAAACATACCCAGAACATAGGGGCTGGTGCTGTGGCCTGAGCTTTCCGTCACAGAGAGGCCACCCGGGTCTGCGGCATTTGAAATCACGCTGCCAGTGAGCGCTGCAGAGATGGATGAAAAGGCAAAACCAAAAAAGGACCAGATTTTATCATTCAGCAAACACTGAACACCTGATCTAGGATGTGTCCGATGTTCTTGGTGGTGGGTACATTCTATCAGTGACAGGAAGGAAAAGAAAACTCCTGCTCTTGTGGAGTGTACATTCCAGGGTTTCTTAAAAACAGAAACTGTTGCCCTGGCTGGTTTAGCTCAGTGGATAGAGCGTCCGCCTGCGGACTGAAGGGTCCCAGGTTCCATTCTGGCCACGGGCACATGCCTGGGTTGTGGGCTTGATCCCCAGTGTGGGGCGTGCAGGAGGCAGCCAATCAGTGATTCTCTTTCATCATTGATGTTTCTGTCGCTCTTTCCCTCTCCCTTCTTCTCTGAAATCAATAAAATGTATTTATTAAAAAACAACAACAACAAATAGCAACAGTTGCAGTATCCTGCCTCCAAACAAACTTACAGTGAATTTGCTGTCAAGGTCATTACTAAATGTAGCTCAGAAGACCTAGTGAGGCCAGCCACCCTGATCCAGAAGGTTAATTCCCTAAAGTACAGTGGGGCCTTGACTTACCAGTGTCCCAACTAATGAGTTTTTCGAGATATGAGCCGTCTCTCGGCCGATTTTTTGCTTTGAGTTGCGAGCTAAAATTCAGGTTACGAGCCAGCTTCAGATACCCCACCGCTAGTTGGCGCAGCGAACGTCACAGTGAACGCCACAACATCAGCCCAGCATCACGTGTCTCACTCGTTCACTGTTGAGTAATTTGAGTTATGAGCTCAGTCATGGAACGAATTAAACTCATAAGTCAAGGCCCCACTGTAATTAAAAAGGTGGTACATCTGTTTGGAAAATCGAGGTCTGTTCAAAGACAGTGTTAACAAACTCATGGACTACTCCCTGAGAAGAAGCCCTCCTCTCAGAAGCGCCTCTGGCCTGCACGGTGTCCCTAACGTCTTACGTCACAGAATGCACAGACAGCTCGGAGATGTTCAAATTTCAAAAATAAAGATGAAGGGTGAGGGAGAGTTCTGAAAATGAGATTATCTTTATTGGGTGAAACTTCTGACGAGATCTCTCGGCGAGGGTGTGGATCCTCTAAGTTGGCCAGAGACACAAAGTTATAAAAGAAAAAAAATGAGGAGGAGGCATGTGAACCTTTAAACCTAAACCAACCAAAAAGTTGGAGAGAGCCCCGCGGGGCTTGGCAGGCCGCCTGGGAGCCATGTGCCAGGGCGAGAGGGAAGAGACGGCAGCTGCGACCAGATGCAAAGTCAGGAAGAGGATCGTGGAAGGAGCGGCACGGCCTCAGGGGCTGGGATGGGTGAACCAGAGCAGAGGGTTTGGGGGAAAACTCGCACCTGCGGGCACTGAGCTGGCACCGCAGGGGGCTCGCTGGGACCCAGCAGTTTTCATTTCAAAGTAAGAGAGGCCCAGCCTGGGGCCCCCGGAAAAGAACCTTGCTGCAGGCCGGCTGGCTCAGGGGCTGAGCTTCAACCTAGGAACCAGGAGGTCAGGGTTTGATTCCTGCTCAGGGCACAGGCCTGGGGTGTGGGCTCGATCCCCGGTGTGGGCCATGCAGGAGGCAGCCAATCCATGATTCTCTCTCATCATTGATGTTTCCCTCTCCCTAGCCATTCCTCTATTAATCAATAAAAATATATTTTTTAAAAAAGAGCCTTGCTGGTCTTGCCGCTTGGGAGTTCGCCTGCCCGGGAGGTGGGCAGAAGGACAAGGCCGTGCCTGGGGTGAAGGACGAGAGAAGGAGGTGGCACAGGGAACCGTGATGAAAGAGCTCCACCAAGACCAGCTGAGAGCTGTGATGAAACTCATAACCGAACTGATTTCACCTCCCATGTCCCCACGTCACACTCAAGGGGACCCGGGTCCGAGAGCATCAGTGGAGAAGGGGCGACGGGTCACAAAGACCCAAAGCTCAGCGTCCAGGGGGACGCACCCCTTTGCCGCCCTCAGACAGGAAAGGGGACGAGGGAGCACGGACGCCAGAGCAGGTGCTGGTCAGGGCGCCACACCGGCCGTGGCGCCGAGCACCTGCCTCGGGACACTGGGGGCTGCCGCCCCCCCACCTGAGGCCTGAGCTGTCGTGTCCACGCCCCGAGGGAGCACCCGTGTCACCGAGGGGCCCAGCACCCGTGTCTCCGCTCAGAAACCACCGTCAGGCTGAGGCCCTGCCTGCCAAGGCCGAGGCGGCATGGGCATCTCCTGGGTGAGCGCGGAGACAGCGCAGCCATGTGCGGGGTCCCCAGACACACGCAGAGGAGCCTGTTCTCACCCCAATAGGAGCCAACACCAGCCCCGCCGAGAGGGTTCAGGGGGTTCTGGGAGGCAGGAGAGCAGGGTCCCTCCGCATCGCCTGGTCTGGGGACGCCGCTGCACGTGTCCCGGGGTCTCCACACACAGCTGGGCAGCGGCCTCTCCTGGCCCCGGGGTCTCAGCGCCGTGTGGGTAGCCTTGGCTTTCCCAGCAGCTGAGCGATCTCCATCTCGGCAGGCACTCTGGCCGGGCAGTGTGGGCGCGGGAGCCCTGGCCACGGTGCCCTGACCACTCAGTGACCGCCAGCAACTGCCCGTTAGCAAGAGTCCCTCCCGCTGACCATGAAGCCTCCTTCAGGAGGCGCCCTCGCTGCGTGACTCGGGATGGAGGCCTGCCCGCAGACGGGTGACTGTACATCCTCACAGGTCGCTGTCCTTCCTGTCCCCAGCCCAGCAGCCACCGAGTCCTCCAGGCTCCATGGAGGACAAGTGCCACCCTGGGCTGGAGAGCCACGCCTCGGGGTGCAAGAGCCGAGGGGGCGGCAGGAAGTGGAAGTGGTGCTGGACCTGCTGTGAGAGTGAGAGTGAGGGGCCGCGTGGGAAGGGACGGAGTGACAGTGAGCGAGGAGATGCGTGTGGGAGGAGCGGAAGCGTGAAGGTCAGGGGGAATTCGGCAACTGCAGTGACCCGCCGCTCACTGACCGCCTCCAAGCCCTGTCACTGATGCTCCAACTTGCTCGGAGGATGGGGGGCAAGAGGGGACATTTTTGGGGGTGAGGAACATCCAGAAAACGTGTGAATCAAATGTTCCACCATAGGGAACAACGGGGCGGCCACCCTGATGCTTTATTTAGTGCTGGGAGGGACTGGGGGGGCGGGGGGCTGGCCACGGAAACCCCGAGGCCGTCCACGGAGGTGACTGTGGTCGCTGGCCTGCCTCCCGGGCAGCGGCTCCCGGCAGGACACCTGGCGATCAGGCATCACTGTGTCTCACGTGTTAACCATTAGTTTCCAGGCATTACTCTGAATGTTTCAAAAAGCAAAACACAGAAACAAACAACCCCAAACAAGCACAACAGGCTTTCTCAGAGGAAAAACTTTGTCTTCACAGGAGGGCGTGAGGTTTGCCTCTGGGTAACTCACAGACGGATGGTGGACCACACTTTTCCAGATGTGCCTGTCGCTGCTTCGGGCAACGCACGCATCTGCCTCCCACAGTCTCCCAACCCGTGTCCTCAGGCAACAGCCGGGATCCGCTCAAAAGGTCTGGGTGCCTGATGGGCCCCCCCATGAGCTCGCTGTGATTCAGGCGAGCACTGAGCTCACTCTTTGTCCCGTAGCCCACACATCCACGTGCTCCTTCCGTGGCCTCAGACCGAGACCCTTCTGTGTCCGTGCCGTCTCCTTTCCTCACGTGTAACTTAGAGGACCTGCCCTAGAGCAACGCAATGTTGACATCATACTTCAGGTTAAATGTCCTATATCTTTTGAGAATTGATAGAAAAGTCTACATCTCTAATACGGCATACCAATTTGCTATGCATTTATCAAAGCAACGGGCTATGCATTTTCAAATGAATAGCCTGTATTATTATTTTCTTTATTGGATATTTTTACACCATAAAAGTGTGCCCGTTTTAACAGGCAGACATCAGATGAGAGAAAAAGAAAAGGCTAATTATATTCTTATTCTTTCCTCATTCTGCCTTATTGTGATAATTAATATTAACACCAGTATTCTATATTTTTCTCTATGCTCATAAAAATATAAGGTGTTACCCTAGCCAGTTTGGCTCAGTGGATAGAGCGTCAGCCTATGGACTGAAGGGTACCAGGTTTGATTCTGGCAAGGGCACATGCCTAGGTTGTGGGCTCATTCCCCAGTGTGGAGTGTGCAGGAGGCAACCAATCAATGATTCTCTCTCATCATTGATGTTTCTCTCTCTCTCCCTCTCCCTTCCTCTCTAAAATCAGCAAAAATATATTTTTTTAAAATGTAGCCATAGCATATAATACTCTACAAATCATTTATTTTGCGTTTCTCTAAACATTCTTTCAGGTTCGGACAGATAGCTCCAACCAATGATTTTTAATGGCCAAATAATATTTGAAAATTATGAATGGGCCAAATTTGTGTAATCACTTCCCTATGATGGAATATAGGGAAGGTTTTTTTTCTAATTATTTTTTAAGGTCACTATAATCAATGCTATCGTAGAAATATTTGTCTAGATCAGTGGTTCTCAACCTTCTGGCCCTTTAAATACAGTTCCTCATGTTGTGACCCCCACCATAAAATTATTTTTGTTGCTACTTCTTAACTGTAATGTTGCTACTGTTATAAATCATAATGTAAATATCTGATATGCAGGATGGTCTTAGGCGACCCCTGTGAAAGGGTCCTTTGACCACCAAAGGGGTCGCGACCCACAGGTTGAGAACCGCTGGTCTAGATGAATTCTCACACACTTGGACTACTTACATAGAATAGATTTACCAAAATTAGATTGTCGACTCAAAAGGTGTGAACATTCAAATACTGATTTTAATAATGCATCGAGATTACTTTCTGAATTGGTTATAGCAATTTTCATTTCTATGAGCTATGGGGGAGGAGTCTTATTTTACTGCTACCAAAGTCAGCTCTGAGTGTATTAAAGTCCTGGCTAACAATGAGTATCCACTGTTGTTTTTATTTGTATTTTCCTAGTTACCAATGACCATTGATCATATTTGAGTGTTGGTCCTTCTTTTGTTTGTTCTCTTTAGCTGTTAATTCTGGCTTTGACTGACTTTGCCTGATGGGAGCCTTTCCCCTTTCCTGCCTGCAGTAGTTCTTTGTCGAGTTGGAATATTAACAGGTATCGGCGTCACGGCAGAAATACCAAGCAAGGTAAGTGGGCGTGGATGCGGGCACTGGTCCTTAGCTGAGCACTGCTTGCGGTATCGCCTTTCACCCTCACCTGAGTAGGACAAGACGCTGTGGCTATCGCTTGATTTGCAGGTAAGTTCATGATAATGATGATCAGCTCATTCCTTAGAAATAATCTACACAGTCTTCATGAATGTCAGAGGCATTTTATCAATGACACATTCTCAGTGTCCTGACTTAAAATACAGATTGACTTGAAGACGCTGAAAGGTTAGCCGTGGCTATCTCTCGGGCTTTCTCTTGTGCTGAGCCCCTGAGAGTACAGAGCTGTCTGATTTTGTATTTATGGGGGTTGCCCCTTGACATTTTGACCCAAAATAGAAGTAAATGTAAGTACTGACCCCAAAGGCAAAGGGCTCACAGCACAGAGCAGTGGTGCGGTGGAGGCGGCCTCACTGGAGAGAGCTCTCGCGGGGGTGGGTGGGCAGGACTGCCCGGTGTGGTCTGGGGTTTTCTGTCTTCTGCCTCTTGCTGCTCCTTTGAGCTGTGGCTGACTACTAACAACTGGAGAGACAGGGCGGGCTGGTGGGGGGGGGGAATCTGAGGTTTCAGAAAACTGCTGGCAGGGCAGAGAGAAAGTGCCTCCGGGTCGGTGAAAATGGCCACAACGCGCCTGATCACAGGGCACAGCACACACGGTGGGCTTAGCCAGCTGTGAAGCAGGAGCTTTTAAAACCCAAAGAGCAATGAGCGAGTCTTAGGAAAAAGAAATAAAGTCCCAGTCAAGGTAAATGCACTCAAGTGCGGCAGGAACCAGGAGGCACCACTCAGGATTTATAACAGTTAAAGGTCGATGATTCAATGGAGATGTGCTGTGTCTTTAAATCTCATTCTACACTATTTCACGTGTCTGGTGACTTTTATGTTTTCCTTCGCTGCTGTAACACCAGGTGAAGGTGCAGTGAGTGAAACCCCCCACAGCAAACCTGCAGATCGGGGCCCCGCTGACAGCGCAGAGCTGGGCAGTGCGGACCCGGGGGCCAAACGCTGGGGGTGGAACCAGCACCCTGTTGTTTGCCTTGGTCCCTGTCCCTGGCAGAGCTCCTGAAACCCCTGGGACCCTGAGAGGTGGGCGAGGCTTCTGTTCCTCAGGAGCATCCTTTGACCATGCCTACATTTATGCTAATGAGGTGGCTCAGGCTGGGACCTAGAGGTGGCCTCAGGCTGCTATGCCCAGCTCCCCTCCCTCCCATGCCTCGCCTTATACTTGGCTTCCATTCAGCCATTCCTGAGTTGTATCCTATATAATAAAAGGCTAATATGCAAATTGACCAAATGGTGGAATGACCAGTTGCTATAATGCACACTGACCACCAGGGGGCAGACACTCAACACAGGAGATGCCCCCTGGCAGTCTGTGTGCTCCCACAGGGGGAGTGCCACTCAGCCAGAAGCCTGGCTCAGAGCTGGCGAGTGCAGGGGTGGTGGGAGCCTCTCCTGCCTCTGTGGTAGCACTAAGGAGCAGAGACCCAAGTGGTAAGGAGCAGTGAGCAGGCAGGTGGTAAGGAGCGAAGGGTCCTGAACTGTGAGAAGGATGTCCAACTGCCGGCTTTGGCCTGCTTCCCGGAGGGAGTGGGCCTAAGCTGGCAGGCAGACAACCCCCAAGGAGTCCTGGACTGCAAGAGAGCACAGGCTGGAATGAGGGACCGCCCCTCCCCCAGTGCATGAATTTTGTGCACCAGGCCTCTAGTAATAATAATAATAATAATAATGATAATAATGAATTAATAGATCAGAAGTGATACTATCTCAACAGAAGAGAAGAGTAACCTGTCTTATTGCCCCTGAGAGCCCTCTGAAGGGCATATCCAAAGTCTTGAGTTTTTCTAAACTTCACTCAACAATTCCCCTGCAGGAATTTGCCTTAAGAAAACGAAAGTGAATGTGTGCAAAGATTTAAACACACGTATACTCATAGCATTGTTCCTAATAGCAAAAGAGTGAATTCCACCTAAAGTTCTCAAGCAGGGAATCAGTTGAGTGAATCTATACAACTATGTAACTGGATACGATGGATATAAATATTTACTTGGGGAAATATTCGTGATACACCCACAGAAAGTGTAGAAAACAACTTGTGCGCCATGACCAATAGTCAAAGAGAAAAATAGAGAAGTCGAGAGAGGCCTGCCAGCCTTCAGTGGCCGTCTGGGGTGGTTGGGTTAAATGTGAGTTTCTTTTTTTCCTCTTTGGCTAAATTTTGCGAACATTAAAGCCTTTTGCATAACTATAGTACTTCTTACAGTTGCCACACACAGAAAGAACTAGTTTATAACTCATGTTTTAATGTTAAAACCCTATATGATAAAAGCCTAATATGCAAATTTTCCGAATGGCAGAATGACTGGTGGAATGACCGGTCGCTATGACACACACTGACCACCAGGAAGCAGACACTCAACACAGGAGCTGTTTCAACCCGCAGGCCCCAGGCCAGCTAAGGCGATTGCCCTGCTGGTCACCCCACAGATTGGCCCTGATCGCTGGCCAGGTCTAGGGACCCTACCCATGCACGATTTCGTGAACCGGGCCTCTAATTAGAAAATAAAACTACTTTCAAGGAGAACAAGAAGGGTGAGCAGAAGGCACATGCAGGCTCATCGGCAGTGGTCGGAACCTGTGTGTGTGGCCATGGAGGAGCGCAGCCACCCTACAGACTGGACCCGTCCCCTCGTAGCCGCTCACTCCACAGACACTTGCGGCAGGTCCATGCTGCCCACTGCAATCAGCCCTCTGCCTGTGAAGAGCAGCGAACCGTCCCGCAGAGACGACTAGGAGCCATTGGGGATAACCAAGAACCACAAACTGAAGTTCACTTTCCTATGAGCCTTGGAACCTACCCCCACCTTAGATGTAAATGTGACAAAGACTTTGCAAGCTGGTAACACATGGAGGCCCTGTGTGTCAGGCTGTGAGCAGCAGCCCCCAGGCTCAAGTTTGGGGTCCCAATGACGAGCCGGGGCTCTGGTTCATTGCTGTCAGTTACCTTCCCCTTTCTGTTTGTGTTCTAAAGGAGTGCAGAGTAAAGAGAGAAAAAATGTAAAGGCAACTCCCCCCGATGCAATGAATTTTAAAATACATTTTATTTTGCTTTTTAAGGGGCTGGTCTCTTCTGCGGATTGAAAACACCAGCCTGAGACTAGAAAGAGAAAACCGGGACCTGCTTGGTTAGAACAATGGACGCAGTTGGGCTTGGAGAGCAGGTGTCCTGGCTTAGAAACGATTCCCAGATGGGAAGTGGAGAAAGCGCTCCTCTAGCCCAGGTTCCTGGGACAGTGAGTCCAGTGTGAGTTAATTGCGATTCTATCTAAGGGAGCAGTATATTCAAAGGGTAAAGTGCTAGCAAGAATGCTCCGTCAATAAGAAAACTGGCAAATAATATAGGGTGTCCCAAAATTCATGCAAGAAGTAATTTTGATAGAAAATACAGGTTTATAATTAAAAATTGCAAATTATTTATTGATTCATAAAGTATATAGTATAGGGTTATGTATGGAATAGCACCTTGGGTAAATGGCCTCCACGGCTTTGCTGGCACATACGCAAAGCCGTGGTCTTCGTTGGTCTTCATTGTCCCTGCTCCTGGGCCATAATTGGTACTTGGTAATGCTCATCAAATTGAAGGGATTGAAATCAAAGGGCAACAGATATTAGAATCTGATTCAATAAACCAAGTAAAATTAGGTTTTTATTTTTTGTTGTTGTTGTTAATGCTCACACAAAATTCAAATCTTGCGTGAATTTTGGGACACCCTATAAAATGACGAAAAGTGAGAAATAGAAATGCATTCCCAATGCAATCTGAACATCACCTGCCTACATCCTGCGGTAAACCTATCTCTGAACAGAGGCATACAGAGTGTTCGAAGCAGAAGCCTCCCAGAGATAAGAAAAGCAATTTGCTGAGGGGATGAAATTCAAATTTTCAAATAATATGAGTAAAAGAGATCCAACCACAGCCAAAGTGAATTTTCCAAACCCGGGTCCCTCCATCTCCCCCATTCTTTCCTCACTCGGTGGCTTTCCACGACTTCCTGTCAGAGCAACATAAAGGGTCAGGAATTTATTTCCAAATTCCCGTGGAAGCCAAAGTTTGTTAAGGCAGCATCTTCCATCATTTTTTGTTGTTAATCTTTGCCTGAGGATACTTTCTCCATTGATTTTTAGAGAGAGTAGAAAGGAGGGAGTGAGAACAAGAGAGAGAGAAACATCGATGTGAGAGGAATGCATTGACTGATTGCCTCCCTAACGCACCCTGAATCTGCCCTGACCTGGGCAGGGGAACCTTGACCCAGGTACCTGCCCTTGATCAGGAATGGAACCCGATACTCTTCAGTCTGTGGGCTGACGCTCTAACCACTGCACCACACTGACCAGTGCTCTTCCATCTTTTTAATTGACTTTGAACCATGTCAAGTTCAAGCCAGGGAAACGAGTGGATTGCCTCAGAAACCTTCGTGTATCTAATGACGACATTGGAGGAGACGCCTTCAACTTAAACTCCAAAGCCTTCTGCAAAAAAAAGGTAATTTATTCAGCTGGCCTCGGGTGTCATCTGCCTGGGGCCTCATATCGGCCGCCAGGCTGGCGAGGGGCCACCTCAGTTAGTATCAAAGTCGTTCCCATCGAGATAAGAGCTATCAGACCCAGGCTCCTAGACACGGATTTCACCCAGGGAGGCAGGCCAGGCCTGACCAGTCACTGACCAGGAGATTCTTCAGAGCACCCTAATTTGATATTCTTTCTAATAGTATCTCTCCAAACACTCCCTAGCACATAGTAGGAGCTTTTCAGGTGATCGCTGCATTGATGTCAGTATAAAGTACTCAAAATGGACAGACAGCAAGCAGGGTAGCACGGACACCTTCTGGGCATCCTGCGTGAGCCAGGCCTCGGGGGATGGTAGTCCGTGCCTATCTCCTGGGCCTCGTTTGCTGGAGGGCTTTCTCCACATGTTCATCCAGCTAAGAGCACATCTTCCCACAGCCCCCCGTCGGAAGTCTCTGTGAATTCTTCCCACCAGTGCAGGCCAATTTATCTAACATGTCACACACAGACGCAGGGCAGACAAGCCACTGTCTTATTTTGGAAAGAGAGAGACTCAATGAGACTGTTGCCCAGAACCCAAGAGGCCTTTGATGTGTCACCGTGTAACTTTGGAAAAACTGACAAATTTGTTTCATGAACGTCAACATTGAAACGATTTAAAGCCTGGCTAAGAGTTCGTAACATTCATGAGGAAAAGGCAGGCTTTCTGCTGGACTGTAAGTCGTTGGAAGTCTGTATCCATCACTTAAAGATCAGTGTCTCTCCTACCCGCCAACGCAACAGGCAGGGACAGGAGTAGCCTGTCTGGGGAGGTGAGCGATGTGGACGGCAATGCGTGGACAGCAGCGCATACCTGTCCGTTTGCTGCCCTCCCAGGACAGTTTCATTCAGGGCCAGGAGAGAAGGCAGTTAAAAATAAGGCAGCAAAAGGATTGGGAAAATGCTGATGACACCATGAAAGAGACCAGTTTAGCTTTCGCTGGCCACATCCAAACTCTTTTCCAGCGAACACATCTGCCCTCCACCCTGTAAACACCCCCTCACGTCTCTCCCTTTATGAGCAAAACATGGACTTTAAGGGACCTGTAATAGCCGGCAGCTGTCTGGCTGTCAACGGCGGCATCTGAGGGCTGTGCTATCCACATGGGAACAACACACGATGGTTTAATGTTCTTCAAGTGCACCCGTGTTCTGCATAAAGATACTCGAGTGCTTTGAACCTGGGGAGACACGAAGCTGTAGGTGTGTGTGACGGCCGTACCTGGTTCCCAGAGGCCATGTGTAAGGGAGGCCGCGTGTGATCCTGTTTCACGCATCAGTTTAGCGAGACGGAGCGTGAAATAAGGTGCCTGAATAAGGTGCCTGTAGCTCCATCTTCTCTCCTGACGTTTCATCTTTAGCTCGGGCCTCGGCTGAGAAATTCACTAGGTCCCTTCCTCGGCCCCCGTCCACACCCTCAACCTCTTAGGGCTTTGCTCCAGCCTCCCTCGCTCACTGGCCCAGATGGCCAGGTGAGGGCGTGCTTCGTGAGAATCGCACATTCATCTCGCTCTCCTGGGACTACCTCCACCTCAGGCTGCAGTGAGTCATAATCGTTCTCCTTGCATTTCTTAAGACAAGTGTTAGGACAGGCAAACATCTACCTTGGAAAATTAAAATGCGAGCTGGCATTCCAAAGGTACTCCAGCAAGGACGCCCCCGGGGCCACGATCGGCTGCATGGGGCTGCCTCTAACACAGTAACGGGGATATAAAGCCCATAAAATATCGCATTTACTTGGATAATTTCCCACTGGGGTCAGCTGTTTCCTCTACTCCGTTACTTTTACTGTGAGAAGAAGCTGGGTATTAGGACAAGCGCATCCGGATGTAAAAGCACTTAACGTGACGGCCAATGGCACCCCTGCAAAACCGGAGGCGGGGGGCGTTCAGGGGCCACAATGACCACAGGAGGGTGAGTCCGCACTCGCTATCCTGCCCCACCCTCTGCCTCACTCTCCCTCTTTTGGCCGAGTCTCCCCTCCTCCCACACGGGAACATTCTGCGAGGTGTGCGCGCCCTTCTCAACACAAGCAGTGAGGACATGGGTCCCTTTCCGATTCATCTCCTGCAAGCAGTTAGGACAATGTCTTGCCAATAAAAGGTGGCAAATAAGACATCAAAGAAATACCGTCTGGGCCAGTGAGCGAGGGAGGCTGGAGAAAACCCGTAAGAGGTTGAGAGGGTGGACGGGTGCTGAGGAAGGGACCTAGTGAATTTCTCAGCCAAGGCCTGAGCTGAGCTATGAAACGTCAGGAGAGAAGATGGAGCTACAGGCACCTTATTCAGGCAACAGCCATTTCCTGGGAGCAAAGCTGTGCTGTTCAAGGCAAGGGACGGGAGGGCCAGCCTTGTCAAGGGCAATGTACCAAGTGCTTTCAAAGTCAAATCATCCCCACGGCCACCACGACGCCTACCCCGCGGAGAGAATGACAGAGTGTCCGTCAGCTACAGCAACGGAAGAAGTGAAAGCAGGACAGCAAGTGCACCCACAGCCCTCCCTGGGCACCCCACATCTCCTTATCTCCTCTGGGGGTTCTGGCCGACACGTTCTCTTCTGCTCTCAGAGCAGAACGTCGCTCTCAGGGGACCGCACAGGCCTCTGATGAAAGTGCCGCGTTACCTTTCGGAGTCTGTGGGCGCCGCCAGCATCCCAGGCTCTGCTCTTACTTCTCCTGTCTGCTCAGGAGCTGGGCACATGGAATCTAAGAGAGAAAATACACACCGGACGTGAGGTTTGGTCATGTCCCAGGGGAGACACCCGAGTCCGGCTGGAGGAGAAACCGCCTGTCCCCCGAGGCCACGTGTTTCTGTCCACGTGTTTCCCCACCGCCCGGCGCGCGGACAGAGCAGATGTGCCTCTGCCTGGGCTCACTCAGGGGCCCACGCAGCAAGCACAGCCACGCGGCCTGTCCCTCCAGGGACATCTCATGACAGGGAGGCACTTCCCACCGCAAGCGAGGGCAGCGGGACACGCAACAGCCAAGCGTGGGCTGTGACGCCATCAGGAGGACGTGTTTGTGGCCAGTGCACCCCGTCCAGGAACGAGTCCTGCGGGAGGCCGGACCGGGGACCCCAACCAGGAGGCTTCTCAGGGGCCTTTCATGCCAGGTCCTCCCAGGGGCGTCGGCGATTATTCCCACGATTGTCAGGATAAGAGGGGAACTGGGAATGTGAGCATTTAAGAGGAAGACATTTTAGAAAGTGTGTTTTTAAAGGATTTTTCATTTCCCGTGTTTTTCTAATATTGATGGCAACTTAAGCACCAAACGGTGCTCGAACATTACACTGACCTCAGGGGACCCCGTGAGGCGTGCAGTGGACAGACACCTTTGAAGACCTGGGGGTTTTTAAAGAGGCCGATTCCTGCAGGCACGCCATGCGTGTTCGACGTGTCTGGAAACCACCCGTTGTCAGGATCCCGTTAGAAAATGCGGGAGCGTCGCATGTGTGGGAAGCATGCAGCCAGCTCACCTCGGGTTTTATGAGTTTCTCTAATTGTTACAACAGCCCCCTCAAAGCTGCTGGGTAAAGTGCTGGAACCAGGATTTTTCCAGCGGTTGGCAAGCTTGCTGTGCTGAGCGTGGGAGGGCGGCTCTTGAACTCTGCTTTGTGGTCCGGTGTGGCAGCTGCTTAAAGCCACCCTTTGCCACCATGGCAGCCAGTGGCCAGATGAACGAAGATGCTTTTTGGGCCTGTGGCGGGACCACCAACCACCACAGCCGTCATTCAACTGGGCCGAACCGCAGTGTGAGCTTCTGGGTGCGGCCCTGGAAGAGGCCATGGGTCTGCAAACGCGTCTGAGAGGCGGGCGTGCGAGGTGCTGCCCGCAAGGTGTGGCTGGAAATAATGGCCACCCTGTGATTGTAGAAGATGAGGTGTTTAGCATTTAATGAGCTCATTACAATCAGTGTGTGGGGTGATTTTTTAAAATGTCTCCCGTGGTTTCCTTGTGCCTAAAATGACTTTTGAAGCAATGCTACCTTCCCACAGACCTGCAGGGGCACGAGGCGTCTGGCATGTCGGGGATCCCCGAATCTGAGACCTTGGGGAATGCTCTTGAGTTGGGACGCCCTCATCTTCCACGCGAGGAAGCAGAGGCCCAGGGGACCCCTGTTTTGGCAGATTCTGGGCTGATCTGGGGTGAGATGGCAAGACATTGGACTCTTAGCCCCTGATTTGTGGTGTTGTCCAGTAGCTGAACATTATACAGAGGAAACTTCAAATCTGAAATAAGGTGAGCTCTACTTTTAACACTAAAACACCTAAAAAGTAATATAGACCATTCACACATTATAAACGAAACCTCCTAAGAGTATCTGTCTTAGGCAAGGACGTGGTATTACTCGAATGCTGGTGGGGAACGACCCCCAAAGCACTGTGCGGAGGGAGAACTTTCCAGACTTAATGTTCATCTCATGGTGGGAGACTCACAGACGGTACCTCCAAGGCACTGCAAACAGACAGGACGGACCCGTTTACCTAACACTGTGTCTGCTTCCGAGTGGCTGTGATGGGCTGGGACTGGACACTTGTTATATCCCATCCAGGACATCACAGTAGCAGCCAACGATGAGGAGGAAGGTCACTACCTCAGGCAGAGTTATAACTTCCCATGGTGAGTCCATTTCCGCCAAGAGAACAGCAGCAAGGGAGGCAGCGGGCAGAGGCTGTCCGCAATTAAGGGCTTTTCTCTCCAGAGGAAGCGAGTAAGCCAACCCTGAGGACGGGGCCTTCCAGCCCCATGACTACGTCTCCGCTTTTGTTTTTCTCTTTTTACTGTTGGGGAAACGAATAACTAGACGTGTCCTGGGGCGCAGCATGCGTGGCGTGGCTCTCTGACCTGCACCGCACCAATCACACGTCAGAGGACGTTAAACCACAGATAAGGGACTCGCCGAAGTGCCCTCCAGGGGGGAGCATGGACTCCTGACTGCTCGGTGGTTCGGAGGAATGAAAACAGGGCGTGTGCCCTGCCCAGACCGGGAGATGCCCACCAGGCCCGGTTCCCCCGCACACCTCCAATGGGCTCATAATCCCTGCACCGTGTCACTCAGCCGTTTACCTTGCTTGACATTTTAAATATTTGAAACAGATCCTTCATGGGACAACCAAGGCAGATAAAGGACTCTGGGCTCTCATGAGAGCAGGTGGTAGCTGAGCAAGGATGAGTGGATAGTCCGGGAAGACAGGGTCCCGGCCCCGGACCACCTGTGCCCACGAGGTGGCGTCTCCTGCTTCATCCTCAAGGGCTTAAACTATGACTCGTGGAGTTTTCCTGCTTGACTAGGGTGTCTGCCGGCTACACTCCCATTTCTGCTGGCTTTTGGGTAAAAGTCAGAGGCTCTCCTTTCGCTAACGTCTGCGGCCTTTATCGGCAGGGTCACCCGAGAAGCCGGTAGGTCCCCCACGTGGCCCGGGGACCCAGAGCCTTTGCTGTCACCGTTGATACGAGGTGTAGCAGTGACACAACCCCGCTATGCCAACACGGCTACTGTACTAGCCCCTGAGACCCCTCTTCTGAAATGACTTCCAGGATCCACGCCCCATTCTTTTGAGAAACTTGGAAAAGAACTACATGATCAGGGGAAAGTTTGGTATGTAAGGGGACAGAATAAAGCTAAGGATCAGCAGTGGCTTCCAACTCTGAGATGGCTTCCTTTTCCTGTTGCAGATCGTTAACATCTCCTTCTCTGCACCCACAGGTGTGGGGGGCAGCACAGTGACTGCGAGGGACCGGGAAGCAGGGCGTCCCTGCTCCCCAGTGACTCTCCCCTGGGGTGAGGGGTGACAGCCCTTTTGTGCTTCTGCTTCCTGTTCGCTAAGATGGGAATAATCATATCAGCCGCCTCACTGGGGCTGAATGGTAACTTCGATATGTCACATGTATTAAACATGTATGTAAAATTCATACAGTAGAGCTTGACATGCAGTTAGCACAATATACATGTTAATGGGTGGCGTTTAAATGGGGTCTCAGGGGATAAATAACTGTGGTCCGTGCACCACCTAGACTGAGGCTGGGGGGGTGCCCCACTGGCATATGGGGGGCAGGTTGGTAGGATATGACTGCCCAGGCCCCTTTCGACTCTAAAACTCCACGGTTCTAAGATTCCAAGTAAAGAAATAGGTGTTTGCCTTCAGGGAAGTCACCCTCCTGTTGAGAAAGGGGGCCTCGAAGGCCACATCAGGGTGTTCATTTTCCTGTCCTGGGGCCCAGTGTGGCCCCTGCTCACAATGCAGGCCTAGCATGCTGAGAGCAGCAGAACAGAACGCAGGGATGATGCCTGGCTGTAGAGACAAGATGTCAAATGAAAAACACGTGGTATGGACAGCTACGCATTTGAGGAGAACAGGACCTACTGTGGCCAACAGCTGGAAGGCACACACGGTGTCTTCCCTGGGAACCGTGGAATCAGAGTTTCTGAGACAAAAGGAGCCCTAAAGGTCCTATCCATTTCCCCTATCAGTGGTCGGCAAACTGCGGCTCGCAAGCCACATGCAGCTCGTTGGCCCCTTGAGTGTGGCTCTTCCACAAAATATTGACTTCTGCACATGGGCCACGAAGTTTCAATCACACTGTACATGCGCGCCCACACGTGGTATTTTGTGGAACACCCCCACTCACGGGGCCAAAGAGCCGCGGTTTGCCGACCATGGCCCTACACCAACGCTTAGATACTTTTAGTAGATTCTTAGTTTTGCCTTTTTATATCAAAAATATGAAATCAAGAGGGCTTACAATTTTACTTAAAGATATTTTGTAATTTTGTTTTCCTGGGGGACAGACTCATGTACACCACATCAAATTTGTGGGAGCCAAAGACTTCAGAAGTGAGACTTCAGAAGTGAGAGACTTCTAAGCTGAAAGCAAACACATTTCTCTGTTTCCGTCCCTTGGTTCCTTTCTTCCGCCTCTTCTTCTCCCCCTTCCTCCCGCTCCTCTTTCTAAGGCTTTCTTACTGCCAAGGAGCAGCTGTTGCTCTGGTAACTTCACCAACAGATGTCCCGGGGTCTGGGATGAGCAGAAGTACATCAGTGAGGATCCCACGCTCTTTGATGGTTTAAGCAGACGTCTGCACCACCCACAGCTCCAGAGCAACCCCACTTTACAGCATCAACTCACTTTGGGAAGGAAGCCATATTATATGAGCTTTCGCCACTCCTGGGGCCGCTTTGCACACACTTGGATGCGGATGTCAGGTTCAAGGGCCAGGGCATACTACCCATCATAGTCAACACAGCAAAAATAGGTTTCACAGACCTGGAGAATGTCCCGTTAAACACCACCGAAGAGCGCTTCTCCCGCTGCCTACGCTTGTTACATTGGTCAAGACTGGGCTACAGCATGGGATGTATCAGAGCATGTGTGGTCGAAGCTTGAGAAACCTTTGCCTGAGCCAGGCAGCCCTGGAGCCGAGAGTGCTTTTAGATCAAATGCTCCGCCCTCTGGGCCTTACAATTTAGACCTTGTCTTCCTTATCTGGAAATTCTGTTTCAGTCCAGTGTCCACCTTTACAGACTTCAAAATCAGATGTCAACCAGGTTCGATGAATCGAGGATGAAATGTCTTAGGTAAGTACTTAAGACGATGAAAATTATCATCCCTATCCTATATAATAAAAGGGTAATATGCAAACAGACCAAATGGCAGAACAACCAAACAACCAATCAAAGCATAATATGCTAATGATATGCTAAGGCTGCTCAACTGCTCACTATGGCATGCACTGACCACCAGGGGGCAGACAGTCAACTGGTCAACCAGTCGCTATGACGTGCACTGACCACCAGGGAGCAGATGCTCCAACCTGTAGCTTAGCTTGTTGCTGGGGTCTGGCCGATCGATCTGAACTGAGCGAGATGGGCTAGACATGCCCTGGAGCTCTCCCATGATCCCTCCCCAGCCCGATCGTGCACCGGTGGGGTCCCTCAGCCTGGCCTGCACCCTCTTGCAATCCAGGACCCCTCGGGGGGATGTCAGAGAGCTGGTTTCAGCCCGATCCCGCAGGCCACTCCCCTTAGAAGGGCACCAGACACAGGGCTCATGGCTGGTGAGCGCTGCTGCAGCAGTGTGAGCTTCTCCCAATGGGGACTGATTGGGCACGAGCCTGTGGCAGGCACAGTGGGGTCAGGATGAGCGGGAGTGGCAGGTAGGAGCTGCAGGCAGCGCTGGACTGCAGATCCCTCAGGCCACCCGGAGGGACTCCACCCATGCACGAATTCGTGCACCGGGCCTCTAGTGTCTACATAATGACAAACATGTTATAAGGTGATATGATCTACACTTATATATAGATACTATATAGAGAGAGGCACTTACATTGATTTTGGGGGAAGGAGCGTATTTTTGTGTGTAAGTATATAATGGGCTCTCATGGATCACATGAGACCTACAGGTAGTAGACTGATAAAAAAAAATAAACTGGTGAGAACTGGGACTCATGAAGAATAGCACATTAATAACCACATTAACTTATTGAAACATAAAACCCAGAGCTGCCCCTCAGTTGCCACGCCCCTTTTCCGAGCGGGGTGTGCTGAGTCCTGCACAGGCTTTGGGGCCAGAGCCAGTCCTCTGGGAATCCTGCTCTCAGCGTCTCTACAGGGAACTGGCATGTGAAGACATTTATGAAGCTGCCCGGCCACAGAGGCTTTTAGAGCTTCATAATATTTTCCCAGACTGTCACCTTTGCCCTCTCACATCCAGTTTCAATTCAGCAACTCACCTTGATCACTCCAGGTAGGTTGGCTAGAAAACACAATTCCTCTCCCTTTATTTGTCCTCACGGATCATCAGCTTATATAACTTCTATTTAACTGAGGTTATTGTCAAAAACAAGTTGCTAAGAGTTGGGGGGAAAAACAAGACTGATTCTTGGTAAATGCACCACTCAGCTCTCTGAGGCGGAAGCAGGCGCCTGAGAGCCAGTCTGCGGGCCCAGGCAGCAGGGTTCCTCCACTCTGGCTGCGGGGGGAGTGGAAGGTGGACAAAGAGCAATCCTTTGGGTAGGACGCCCGAAAACACCTGCTGAGTCAGGATCTAACCTAAATTGGTGGCATTAGGTGGCGGCGAGGCCTGCGGTGAACAAGTAAATGAAAGTTCTGCCAAAAGGCTTTCAAATTCAATTTAAAGATAAGTGAAGGGAACAAACCACCGTGTTCTATAAGACAAATCCTGGGCTTCGGAGCAGCTGTGATTTATTTTCATAGCCTTTGGGACTTCCGGGGCCTGGGCCTATTGAGAAAACTGAATGCTCTGAGACCCTGGCCATTACCAGTGAGAAAGATGCGAGGAGGGAAAAGCTTCTGGATGAGAACCCGGAACGGTTTGCTTTTATTTTTCTGGTCCCGGCTCCTGAATTAAAGAGCTGTGTGCTCTTCTGCCGGAAGCCGGTCCATCCTTGCTACTTGACACAGTCGCTGCAGGAAAGAAACATCTGCACAGCATATGTTTCAAGGGACCTGGCATATATAGCATATTGTTCTCAATATGTTTGCTCCCTTTAGCGCCATGTGTTTTAACCAAGGTCACCTCTCCGAAAAAGGTTGTTTCCCCAGGTGGGGATTTTTCCCTGAGGTTAGGGAGGGGATACAACCCCTTAATTAAGTGCCAGGCGGGTAGTTAAACTACATAATCTTTACTCCCTGGAATAGAGATAAGAAACGTCCTAACCTTTGTAATAGAAATTGACAGGATTAAAATCGGCTGGTATAAATACGGATGTAACAAGACAATAAACATCAGATCCTCGTCAGATCCTAACCAGAACTTTGGCTGGAGATCCTGGCTAGAGGTCCTGGCTAGGCTGCTGATCAACTGAAGGCTGTTTCCGTGTCATTCCTTCTTCGCCGACTCCGTCCACACCTTTGGGGACCCCTGGACCCGCTGGGGTTGGACCCCAGCACTCTTCGGCATATTAGTCACGGTCTCTAGATTCCAGGCCTCCTCTGAAGAGAGATGAGGGCCTGACTGGGTTTCCTCTGATGCCCCTTGACTTCTAAGCTGTTATGACTATTGCCCCAGCGGGTGGCTCAGTTGACTGGAGTGTTGTCCTGTACACCAAAAGGTTGCAGGTTCTATTCCCGGTCAGAGCACATACCTCAGTTCCGGGTTCAGTCCCCAGTCGGGCGCATATAGAAGGCCACTGATTGATGTATCTCTCTCACATCAATGTTTCTCACTCTCTCTCTCTCTCTCTCTCTCCCTTCCTCTCCCAAAACCAATAAACATATCCTTGGGTGAGGATTTTTTTTAAAAAAACACACACACCTAAGCATATGGTCTAAGTTTTCATTCATGTATTTCCTCTGGCAAATAAGATCCCTACATTCTTCAGGCACTTCTAGCCGTTTCATTGGGTGTAGGAGAAACTGGAGCCAAGGGAAGTTAGGCACCACTCTCACCGACAGTCATGGCTCTAGGGAAATTGAGACTAAGGAAGAGATTTTGGGCCACACGTTGTTGGGCTGAACCAAAAGGAAGAAATACCCAAAGAACGGCTGTTGGTTTTGTTTTGTGTGGGTGTTTTTCCATTTCATGTTTCTGAGAAAGGTGTCAAGTCAGGGGACTTTTATTGTCTATTTCCTTCTAGGAAGTCCTTCTGTTTTATGGCAGCGAGGTGACATCCCAGGTTCTCTTTTGCTCAATCACATCTGGGCACCTGCACGACTTCTGTGTAAAAACTTACATCTGGGGACCAAAATGAGAAAAGTTCCTGCCCTAGCCGGTGTTGCTCAATGGACAGAGCGTCAGCCCTTGGACTGAAGGGTCCTGGGTTCGATTCCGGTCAAGGGCATGTGCCTGGGCTGTAGGCTCAATACCCGGCCCTGGTTGGGGTGGGTGCAGGAGGCAGCCAATGGATGTGTGTCTCTCACATCAATGTTTCTCTGTCTGTCTCTCCCTCTCCCTCCCACTCTCTCTAAAAATCAATGGAATCCTCAGATGAGGACTAACAACAACAAAAAAACGAAAAGTTCCTGAACCCAGAGACAGGAGATCAAGCTCTGTCCCCGCAGCTGTCTCTAAACCTGCGTGTCCCTGGATGTGACAGCACCACCACCTCTGAAACGAGACGAGATTGGGCAAGAGAACGGCTAGGGGCCCTTCCGACAGTGAGAGGCTGTGAAATTGGTCACCTGGGATTACAGGTCCTACAACGTGGCTCATGACATGGGCGTCTCAGGGTCCTCCTGACATATGAGCCGTGGCCAGTCCGTATCCTGTGGAGGGTCTTGTCCAGAGAAGAGCCCCTCATTCTGCAGCAAGGCAGGCAGGAGCTGGCCCCGGGTCTTTGTGTGGCTCTATTTGAGGAACTATCCTAGTGTTGAGGGTTTCCACTGAAGAACCCCATTGTGGCCCCCCAAGCTCTAAACTCACCTTCCTGAACGTGTGTATTAGAAAGATAACTGGATTAAGGATAGAAAATGTGGGTCCCAGTCCGTCTCTGGCTCTCTGCAAGCCTTGTGACCTCTGGAGGATTATTTAAACTATCTGGGCCGGCCGGCGTGGCTCAGTGGCTGAGCATCAACCTATGAACCAGGCGGTCATGGCTCCATTCCCGGTCAGGGCACATGCCCGGGTTTTGGACTCGATCCCCAATAGGGGTCGTGTGGGAGGCAGTCGATCAATGATTCTCTCTCATCATCGATGTGTTTATTTCTCTCTCCCTCTCCCTTCCTGTCTGAAATCAATAAAGTATAAAAAATAAAATGAAATTAAGTGTCTGCTCGCCTGTGAACAGGCTGGTGCTCCCTGTCCTCAGGGGAAGGCAGGAGGAGTAGGCAGGACTGCACTGAGCACTCGGACCACCCGCCCTGCAGACTGGCCTGGCGAGCCGTGGGCACTAAACGAAGGCGGGGGAATTTAAGTCTTCCCCTTTCAAACTCACTGGGAGGCCTGGAGAGAAGAGGTTCTGTGGGAGGTGAATGCTATCATGTATGTTATCATTATCAATGGTGATTGTTTTGCTTGATCATCATGAAAATGTGGGATTTAGGATGTGTTGCTTGTTTTATGGGAATATGCTTCAGGTATTAACAATAGAAGCCATATCAGAGAATGAACTTTAAAAAATGATAATGCCAATAATGATCATCAATATACTCACATACATAACATAAATTATATGTATAATAATAACACAGTCTCATTAAAATCTAGCCATGGGGTAAACCTAAATGCCCATGACTGCATAGAAATGACCTTGGAGCTTGATGCCCAGGTGGCTACTCAGGTTAACGAACATGTATGTGAGGAATGACGCCGTCTCGATATGACTCAGATGAGAGACGTTTCATTATAGCAATAGTTAGTAATGGATGGCCTCAGCCTTGGGGTTTTCGTGAGTGCTTTCTGTTGGTAATGAGATGTCGAGATGAAACTTGACCCTTGGACCTTGGATTTCAGTTACAAAACCTGTCCTTTGGTTTTTACATGTGAAATTCAAGAGCTTCTCAGACTAGCTGTATAATTTCTGTCTTCATCCTATCTTCATGTTACGGTTATATTTTTTCTATTGTTTTCTTGTCTATAAGCCAACAGTAGAACCATCTCTAATTAGAAATGAATCTTCCTTTCTGGCCCACATCTAGGCAGGGTTAAATCTGTCCTCACCAAACACTTTAAAGTAGAGAATCTTCCAACCCACTTTTTAAAAAAAAAAACAGATATTTTATTGATTTTTTACAGAGAGAAAGCAAGAGGGATAGAGAGTTAGAAACATCGATGAGAGAGAAGCATCGATCAGCTGCCTCCTGCACACCTCCTACTGGGGATGTGCCCGCAACCAAGGTACATGCCCTTGACCGGAATCGAACCTGGGACCTTTCAGTCCGCAGGCCAACGCTCTATCCACTGAGCCAAACCAGTTAGCGCTTGAACCCACTTTTTCCCCTCAATTAGAAATCAAAGTGGCCCGTGTGGGTCCTTTCCCTGTATTTACCTTCCTCCCTACGGGGAAAGTTCAAGGGAAGCACTTTTGCCGGCTGCTTGAGCTGGGCCATTTTTTTGCTGATTTTAACATCACCACTTGTTTCGCCTTTTGTAATCCAGGGACTGCAAGCTCTCCCCAGAAGAGGTTGGAGTGAAGTAAGTGGGAATGGTCACATGTTCTCTCACCCTGAGGGGGACCATGCCCCCCAGTGGCCTACCTTGTGAGCATACAGTCGCCTGAACATAACGCCCTCTTTACCAATATCTATTCACAGCAGAAGGACACATCTGTAATCTAAGATGCTATTTAAAACTGCAAAAAGGGGTAATTACCTTCAAAGGCATTCTATGAATTACGCTGCTTAACCTACTCCCCTTGCAGAATTGAAACATGGCAGATTCGCAAAAGGAGAGAATAATTAACTCTGACAACTTACCATTCTAATCTATGAACTGGGTCCCACCTGCCCCCTGTGACCAGCTCTCTGTCACCCAGGGCATTTTCACATTCTTAGATCAATCGAGGGTCCAGCTGTGGGGCTGTGCTTTGTTGCCACCAGAATAATTTCTGCCCAGATGTTGTTTCCATTTTAAATTGTGGGGATAGTTCATCTTGGCGGGGTTTTCAAATAAAACTGTTTTTGTACTCAAGCTGTGCGCAGTTTCAGTGGGAAGACGTCTTTTGTTCCTCCCCTTTCTTACTGACCTGAGGGTGGGAAGCGTGTGTTTTTTATTCTGAGTCCTTCCTCCTTTGAGGAAACAATAGTTGAAAGGCCCAAACTGCCCCAGCACCCGACAGACACAGACAGGAGAACTACTGTGAGGCAAGCTTCCCCTGAGGAGTCTGCTTATCTAATCTTAATGAGGAAGTGAAAGCATAGGGAGTAAAGCATTAAAGAGTAATTTTTAAAGATAACAGTGAAGGGGGGGAGGGGTCCTCAGCAGGAAGGAGCCCAAGGACTGAG
The DNA here is from genome assembly GCA_035771395.1 of Myotis vivesi. Taxonomy (NCBI): domain Eukaryota; kingdom Metazoa; phylum Chordata; class Mammalia; order Chiroptera; family Vespertilionidae; genus Myotis; species Myotis vivesi. Next base: position 105,438,947 of record JAWPEG010000011.1, read on the forward strand.
ACCTTGTGAGCATCTCTGATCTTGCTGATCTTGCCTGGCCCCATGCCCCCACCTGGGTGAGAGGCCCAACCCCCCGGGGAGCTGGGCAGCCAGGAGCCAGGGAGCGGAGGGATGGGGCATTGGGACTGTGGCCTGTCTCTCACACCTCCTTCCACAGGCCCCTCGGGCACCCGTATGTTGCAGATTCCCTTCACAGGGGAAATTAAGTTTAATGCTCACTTTCCCAGGTTTAAAACGATTCTTTTTTCCTCATTCAGACCTCCTGTATCTCAAAATTGGGAAATGGCACAGTGGCTGCAAATTCCATTGGAAAAGCTGTACGGGAAGCCAATGACATACTAGCTAAAATGTAGATTTAGCGGAGAGGGGGCAGGAGCAAGCTGAGGAGAGAGAGGGGGAGAGAGGGCTGGGAAAGGGAAATGAGAAAATGGGGAGGGGGTGTTCTTCTGATTTTCTGGACTTTAAAAACATATCACAATTCTGAGGGTTTATTTTTAAAACTAGCCTCAGATAACTGAGGGGAGCATGTGATCTGAAACGGCCTGCTGACACAGACCCTCCCACCACAACCTGCTCCAGCCCATCCATCAGCCCCCGAGCAGGGGTGGAGACCCCAGCAGCGGGGGACACGAGGCTGGTGCCCGGCATTGTTGAGAACCGTCCCTCACTCCTCACAGCAGAAGGGGTGCAGCTAAGCCAGAAACGGGGTTGCGAGATTCCTGAAACACACAGCCCTGCGTACAGGCCCTGCCCAAGCGGGTCCGTTTGATTGCTTCCACCAGGAGTTTACTGCTGCTCTCCTGTGGCTTTCCCTTTAGACACACATTCTTTCCGGGCTTTCTGTCCTTCCCACTGGCCTGGTCTGTCGGCCCAGGAGGGTGGGAGGAAAGAGACACACACCCGGCATCATGCACACCCCCTTGGCGCCTGCACACGGCCCAGCCTGGAGCCGGAGCCAGACCTGGAGCCGGGCCAGCTCAGAGGCGAGCGTGGAAAGGCTCACATGACTCACATTGAGTCAGCGGTTGCAGAAGTGTTCGAAATCATGAAGCCAATAGGGCAGCGGTTCTCAACCTGTGGGTCGCGACCCCTTTGGGGGTCGAACGACCCTTTCACAGGGGTCGCCTAAGACCATCGGAAAACACAGACATAATTACATATGGTTTTTGTGATTCATCACTATGCTTTCATTATGTTCAACTTGTAACAATGAAAATACATCCTGCATATCAGATATTTAACATGACGACTCATAACAGCAGCGACATGACAGTTACGAAGTAGCAACGAAAATAATGTTATGGTTGGGGGTCACCACAACATGTATTAAAGGGCCACAGCATTAGGAAGGTTGAGAACCACTGCAATAGGGTAACATGCCCGTAGTTACACGTGTCATTTCGAAAGCGAGCAGCTGTACACGTTGTATACCCACTGTCACCGTCAGTCCAGCTCCTCGCGCACCTGCAGGAGGTGGAAGCGCCGCTTGGCTCCTGGTGCAGCAGATGTGCACAATCGCACATGCATGTGACATGGGAACGCCAGGCGTGCAAGAGGAAGGAAGGGAGCCGCGGCCGCTCAGCTGCGGGAGGGCAGAGAGCCGGGCCCTGGTACTCACCAAGCTCCTCGCTGAGGCTCTGGACCCGGTGCCCCGGCGCGTCCCACAGGGTCTGGCAGGGACGGGGAGAGGCCACGTCTATAGCTTTTGACTCAAACAGTAACTCCGTGGTTGAAGCAGAAACATAGTCTCAAAGGCGAACCCGCCCCTAACAGGGCCCTGCTCCGTGCCACACCCCTTCACACTCACCTCTGGGCTCCGGCAGCCACAGAGGAAGGTGGGGGTGCCCCCAGGGATTCCCTGGCGGCTCTGCTGTAATGGAAACAGGGGTGGGGGTGGGGAGCCGTGAGCCCCCCGCTGCAGGAAACCCACCGGCCCTCCAGTGGAAAAGGCGCCTCAGCACGGGGACCACACACCCAGGGGCTGAACCTCCCTTTACTGCCAGCACCTCCTCGCCCCACACTCACTTCTAGGAATCACCCCCCCCCTTTCATCTGCTCGTTCTTTCCCTGAGAGAACCGGCCCAGGCCCCTTAGTGACTGAGAAGGAAGCTCAGGGCTTCTTCCCGGGGGAAAGCGGGGTTGAGCGTGGCCGTGGCTGCCCTGGCACCGTGGGCATCTCCCCTCCCCCTAGGAAACAGCTGGTCACCACCAGCAGCGGGGACCCTCCCCGAAGCGATGCAGGAAAGGGCCAGTGGGAAGGCAGCCGTGGCAGAGGGTCCCAGCAGCCCACCGTGGCTGTTTCCACTGGAGGATGCGTGTCCAGGACCTGGTGAGAGGGGTTGCCCAGGCACCCGTGGGCTCTCGGCGCGCAGGCGCCTCCTTCAGAGCAGCCCCCGGGAGCTGGTCTTGACCCCACGTCCACCATCCGCTCTGCGGACCCACCTGGAGTCACGAGCCACACGGGGACCCTGCACGCACCCTCCGTGGCAGATGTGACGAGTGTCACCCTGGTGTGCGGTCACAGGCCCTTGTCCTGTCTTCCTTCCTGCATTTATGGATTGTCCAAACGCCTCAGAAGAGAACACACTCCATAGTGCCGTGGGCTTACACAGGCAGCCAACCTGAAAGATACAAAATCCACGTGCAAGGGAGGAAGGGACAATCTCCTGATCTGGTATGAAGATGCCAACATCTCAGGTCTCCCTGCGCCCGGTGACACGGCTCTAAGAAGTCTTGTGAGCCCAGCCAATGCGGCTCAGTGATTGAGCGGCGACCTAGGAACCAGGAGGTCACGGTTCAATTCCCACTCAGGGCACATACCCGGGTTGCAGGCTCCATCCCCAGGTTGCAGGCTCCATCCCCAGTGTGGGGCGTGCAGGAGGCAGCCAATCAACGATTCTCTCTCTTATCACTGATGTTTCTATATCTCTCTCCCTTCCCCTCTGAAGTCAACAAAAATATACTGAGTGGCCAGGTTATTATGACCACCCCATCAGTACAATGAAGTGAATTAGTTATGCAAATAATAATAATAAAACCTTGAGAATATTTGCTTAAGAAGTTTTCAATATTCAGTATTTTGGGAAGTGTCAATGAAGTACTGATGGGGTGGTCATAATAATCTGGCCACTCAATGTATGTTTTTAAAGTCTCTTGAATGAACACAAAAATGACATTTACTCTGTTAGTTTTTTCCATGTGAGAAGAATTCATGTTTCCCAAGAGGGTGCCATTTCAGTGACAACAAAGGAGCTGGGAGAAGTCCCCAGCCAGAGGCAGTAGGTGGAGAGGTAGCCCTCTGTGGAGACCGGGTCCTTGATCTAAATAACGTCGCCTTCTCTGAAATTCCTCAGACATATGCCGAAGCAATTTTTTCACCAATACTGATCCTAGGGCATTGGTAACTAAAGAGAAAATAAACAAATGGGACTACATCAAAATAAAAAGTTTCTGCACAGCAAAAGAAACCATCAACAAAACAACAAGAAAGCCCACTACGTGGGAGAACATATTTGCCAACAGTATATCTGATAAGGGCCTAATCTCCAACATTTATAGGGAACTCATACAACTTAACAAAAGGAAGATAAACAATCCAATCAAAAAATGGGCAAAGGACCTAAATAGACACCTTTCAAAAGAGGACATTCAGAAAGCCAAGAGACATATGAAAA
>JAWPEG010000011.1:105457887-105470522 GCA_035771395.1 Myotis vivesi
GGGGCAGGAGGTGCTCATGGTGCAGGAGGTGCTCCCTGGGGCAGGAGGTGCTCCCTGGGGCAGGAGATGCTCATGGTGCAGGAGGTCCTCCCTGGGGCAGGAGGTGCTCATGGTGCAGGAGGTGCTCCCCGGAGCAGGAGATGCTCATGGTGCAGGAGGTGCTCATGGTGCAGGAGGTGCTCCCTGGGGCATGAGGTGCTCATGGTACAGGAGATGCTCCCCAGGGCAGGAGGTGGTCTCTCGTGCAGGAGATGATCCCCAGGGCAGGAGATGCTCCCTGGGGCAGGAGGTGCTCCTGGTGCAGGAGATGCTCCCCAGGGCAGGAGGTGCTCCTTGGGGCAGGAGGTGCTCTCTCAAGCAGGAGATGATCCCTGGGGCAGGAGGTGCTCCCTGGGGCAGGAGGTGCTCCCTGAGGCAGGAGATGCTCCCCAGGGCAGGAGGTGCTCCTTGGGGCAGGAGGTGCTCCCCGGGGCAGGAGGTGCTCATGGCGCAGGAGGTGCTCATGGCGCAGAAGGTGCTCCCTGGTGCAGGTGGTGCTCATGGTGCAGGAGATGCTCCCTGGTGCAGGAGGTGCTCCTGGGGCAAAAGCTGGCCAATATTCCCAGCAGTGTCAAGAGACGTTATTTTGTTGTGTTGGTTTTGATAGTGTATTAAAGGATATATTTCTAGATGCCATAACTGCTTTAATAGCGCTTTAATAATCCTGTCTCTTTCCTGGAAAAGAAAGACCCCAATGGCAAGAGACACCAGGCAGCAGAAACCTTCCTGTGATTGTCGGTATGAAGCGCTGTCGTAGAAATTCTCATCTACTCCATTCCTTTCGGTCTATCAGTCAATCCATGTTGTTCTTAAAAGATCTGTTTTGAAAATCAAAGAAATGGAAAATGCGATTACTGCCCATTTCTGTTTGATAAGCCAGTGGACAAAGTTAACAGGGCAAATGGCAATGAAGGGACTTTAGCCCAGGACAGCTGAGTGCAACGGCCACTTCTTTAGGTTCCACGCGTGACACTCGCGGCCGTGTTTGCCCTGAGCCAGACGCAGTGGGTACCAGGCCCTGCACGAATGTCCGCTTTGCAGTTACATTATCTCCCTGGAGTTCAAAGCCAACATTCAGCGTTCAGGTTGGGAGGGCAACGGGGCTTAAAACGCGTTGGAGTTAAAGACAACGTTTTGCAAAACAGGCTTGGTTAGATCCTAACAGTCTCTTCAGGTACATGGGACACCTGCCGATGCAACAGCAGCCAACTCTCTCACCTCATCATTGGACTGCTAGGAACTTAATTTAGTGAAAACCTAGGAGGAATCGAATAGGCTCCATTTATTTAAATTAGACCCAAATATTACACAGAGCAAAGGAATAACCAGAGTCACAAGATTTTTAAAAACAGCATTAATGCTACTGTAATAATAATAACTAATAAAATAAACCTTATTAACACTACAAATACTGCTAGTAACCATTACGATGATGATGATGATGATGATGATGATGATGATGGCAGCGACGACAACTTCTTTTCCCCCGACCAGGTGTCCGACGCTCTGCGCAGTGAGGTGGCTTCCTGCTCTGTGCTCACGTTTGTGCTTCTGGAGATATTTACAAATCAGCCTGGTGTTCTCAGTCACAGCCCGTGATTGGTGAGTAACATGCCATAACATTAGACAATTCCTATTCATGTGTAAAATTCAATATTGGTGTTATACATTGCCAACTCGCCGAACACCAAACTCTAGAATTGTAATTTATTTCCTATAAGAAAATTGAATTGTATTTTCAAACAACCAAATAAAAAATTCAGCCTGATTGAAGTCATTTTGATTTGAAAATGTGACATTCATTTTATTTTGCATTTTAATTCTCATGGTTGCAAATATTTAGAAGAAAATTAACTGAAACCATTTACGAAAAATAATTTTTTTTATTCTTTACACTTACTGTCATTTATATTTGTATACAATTTATACAGGGTGGGGCAAATGTCGGCTTACAGTTGTTCATATGGAAAATAATACAGTAATTAATAAATAATAATAATAAAAGAATAAACTTTCGTGTAGTCTCAACTCTAAACCTATTCTTGTAGCACCCTGTATTTACATATTAAAATGTTGGACTCTATGAATATCTTATATTTATTTTTAATAGTTTAGATCCTTCCAGGCTACTGTGGGGTCCCTGGAGTTTGGGGGCCACTCCTCTCTGGGGGGCCCTTCTAGCGCCTGGGGCAGCGGGGGCCACTGGGCCATCGGGAAGGGGCTCCAAGGCCATGGGGACCTGCGGGTCCTGGTCTCTGCGTCTCCCCACGGGGCACTCGGAGGCTCCTGCAGGCGGACCCCTCCCCTGACCACTGCCTTCTATGGGATCACGTGAAACTGGGCCCAGCGCGGAGGTGACACAGGGACTGGACGTGAGGCTCACTCAGGGCAGACACAGGTGAGTGCAGGACTCTGCCTGCACATGTCCCATGTACCTGCACGTGTGACCGCGGCGTGGGCCTCGCGTGTCTGGGTCAACCGGGGTGGTGGGGGTGGCAGGAGGCATCCTTCAGCTTGTGCCCCCTCCAGTGCTGGTACCCAGGGCGGCCACACCTCCCTCTGCAGCCCCAGAGCAGGGCACCTCCCTGCTGAGGGAGCCTAGACCATGAGGCCCCACTCCCTGCCGTCCCTTGTCTGTGCTGGGAGCTCCAACACCCTCGGTCCTGCCAGGGAAGCATGATCCTCGCCCGATGGGCGTGCCCTTCTCATCCACTCACTGGCCTCTTGTCACCTTCTCACAGTGACAGCGCGTGGGAGGCGAAGCGCAGGTGACAATGAAAGGGAACAATGTAGGAATACAGCGATTACGGCCCGAGGAGTTCAAGGCGCGGCCTGCGTGGAAGACGGGCTCCAGATGTAAGCTGTGCCCTTCTGGGTGGTAAAGGCCACATCAGCATGAAGCCGACGACTGTCCTCATGCTCCTGTCAAGACTTGCTCCGTTGGCGAGCTCCGCGCAGGGACAGCCTTTCAGGGTCCCCGGAAGCTGCGTTCATGGCCAACCTGTGGGTCACACACAGTCCGAGGTGACGACATCACCAGCCATCAGCAGGTGGCATTGGCACAGCAGAGGCAGGAGTGGCTTCTCACCATAGAAACCGGTTCGAGAGATCCATGTCACTGTGAGCTACAGCAGCGTTGCTGCCGCGCCCTTGTGGTGAGAGACGTGGAATTAGCCAGCGCCTTTGTCGATCAAGAATATGAGGAGATGTTTCCTGGGTCAGAACAGGAGCCGGTGCCTGGAGCCACCAGGGCCCTTCTGAGCTGCTTACATAGCGAGCGAACGCGTGAGCACCTGGTCTCCGCCCAGCGTTCTGAAGTCCTCGGTGAAACCTGCCCCTCGCCCGGCCCACCACTCCTCCTGACCAGTGTTCATACAGCCAGGGACCCACAGACAGCATCTGCCAGGGCCTGCACCCCCTAGAAGGAGCTCCTTGGAGGACTAATGCCGGTAGTCTTGATCCAGCATCTAGAAGGGTTCAGGAATCTGGAGAAACGCTGTGTGTAAATTAATTAAGAGTCCAGAGACGAAACATAATTTTGGAAGGCATTATGGGGAGTCAGAGAAGACTTAGCTAAAGGAACTAAGTTTTCTTTGTCTCAGGACACCTTCCTATTTATTAATACAAATTGTCCTAAGGCAAGGTAGATATACACATCAAAGGGTATACAGAGTCCATTGTCAGATTGGGGGGATTACCTTGGGCTGTTCAGGTGTTTGGCCAGTAGGAGGCAATAACATGTAGATTGAGATGCCCTCAGCTGTCTGGCAGCAAGCAATCAATTTATGCATCCTTTTCAGGTTTGGGGAAATGCCTTTAGCCATTTCCAGATGATTCAGCCCTGCTGGCATACTGGAATTGGCTTCCTGCAGAGGACCCCATGGCAGCCTCTCCCCACCACCACCCGTTGCCTGGGAGCAGGGACAAAGCTAACCTAATTACACAGGGAGTGTGACCTTGATGCCCAAGGTCGCTGGCCCAAAGAAAGAATCCTGGGTTCCGGTCTGGGTTTACTTCTTGCTGGCCGTGTGGCCTTCCGTGGGTGAATGTGACATTACAAATTCTCAGATTCCTCTTGCAAACGGAGCCAACAGTGTGTGCCCTTCTTACCACAGAGGGTTATTGTACTGATCAAAGAAACCTATGTTTGTGAACGGGCTTGGCAAACTGTGACGTGATTGGAAATAGGTATTTTGCAATACCAAGTGTCTATAAAAACCATGCAAGTTTTTTTACCCTTAAAGGTATTTAATAACAATCACATGTGGTTTATCTTACTCCTTTTTATCCTCACCTGAAGATACGTTTATTAATTTTAGAGAGGGAGGGAGGGAGACCGAGAGGGAGAGAGAAAAACATCGATGTGAGAGAGAAACATCGATCTATTGCCTCCCGTACCCACACCAACCAGGGATTGAACCTGCAACCCGGGTAGGGGCCCTGGCTGGGAATCGAACCTGCAACCGTTTGGTGTACAGTATGATAGTGCAACCCACGGAGCCACTCAGCCGGGGCTATTTTATTCTTGTTACACAGTGAAAAATAGTCTCTCTAAGGTCACCGTTTCCTTTCAGTGGTTCTGAGCAACATTACTTAGGCCTCTTCGTGTAATGGAACCAGGAAAAACTACATGAAAATTATTAAAAAGCCATTTCCCCTCTGGGGCTGTCTGATCTGGCTTTCCAAATCACAGGCAATGTCGCTTGCTGCCCTGTGTTTCCACCACACGCGACACTTAAAGCTCAGGCTTAGGTGGAAGCCCCCCCTCCCCACCCCCAGGACACCTGTGTGATGATGAATAATTCTTGACATTTCTGAACTGAAAGCTTCGGCCTCCACTCGCGGTGACTTCAAAGGGTGGCCCCCACTGGGGAGTCAGTGCCAAGGGGCCGAGGGGTCATGTCTCCTGCCTCTGACACTCAGTTCCCTTCAGCCAGGGCTCCTGACCCTGCAGAGGGCGGAGACAAAGGCTGCGATCTGAATAGAAGGTCAAGTGGAGGAAAAGGTTGCTGTTTCTGGGACGCGGCTGAGTAATGCACCCTCCCCGCGCCTCTGTCTCTAGTTCATCACAGCGCCTGGCTGCAGAGGTTTGCAGAGACGCCCACGGGTGTGTCTGTTTCCATCCACGCTAGGGCAAGGGTCGCCCCCCCTCTAACCGTGACCTCCAGAGGGGAAGTCCTGGTGCCTGGGTCCCGGAAATCCTAACTGACCACCCCCAAATCCTTGCACCTTGTGGAATCGCACACAATCCAGTGGGGGGGAGAGCGGGGGGATGACCCTCACTATGTACCTAATACATAGAAACAAACACAGGGAGGAGCCAAAATGCAGAGAAACATGTCACACATGAAAGAACAAGAGAAATCAAGACCTAAGCGAAATGGAAGCAAACAAACTACCAGATGCGGAGTTCAAAACAGTGGTTATAAGGCTGCTCAAGGATCTTAAGAGACTTGGTGAGAATTTCAAGGGCGTGGAACGGGCTGTCAGAAACGAAGCGTACACTACCGGGAATAGAGAACAACTCCCAAAGAAGCGCAGGTTCAGTTTCTTCCTCATCTTGAAGCGATGTCCCCGTCACACACCTGAGCAGGTCAGAACCTGGAACTCCTTCTCCGCTTCTTCTTCCGTTACTTCCCGATGGCGGCGGCTGCTTTTCTTCCCGGAGCCTCGGAGTCCGTCTGTGTCTCTGCCTCACGCTCCATCCCCGAGGGCAGCGCCGCGCCCTCCCACCCGGGGCTCACGGCGACCCCTCAGACCTGGTCAGCTCACCGTCTCAGCACCCCCCAAACACTGTCCATGTGGCGAATAGGCTGTTTCCTTTCACACGGACCTGAATCTGTCCCGGCCTGCATTCAGTCTCCATCGTTCTCTAGTTCTCTGTGGTCCTTCCAACAGACCCAGCATCTTAACTTGGGATGAAAAACCCTCCTGGCAAAGCCCCATGTGCCCCTGGCTTCATCGGACACCATGCCCCGCCCCCAGCCGTCTCCCACACAGAATGGAACGCAGGGACCTACCGAATGGCTTCCATCGCCTACAGGGCACAGCTTTCTCCTGCCGGGACACTGCACGTGCCCCTTCCCTGGCCTTCCACGCCCTCCCTGAACCCGTGCCAGCTACTCTCTGTCCTTCCTTCCAGAAGGTTCCGGGCTGCTATGCACAGGTACCCAGCCCTTCCCTAAGCTGCACAGCAGAAGGCAGGACCACGTTAAAAAATAATAATAATAAACCCCGAGTCTGAATCACATCCTCCAAGGGCGAGACCTGCCCATGGCCGTTTCATTGCCCGCCTGGCAGCCCCACACCGGGGCGCTCTGCTGGGGAGACCTGGGGGGGGGGGGGCCTGGAGCAGGGCTCTGTTCCAGGGTTATTTTCACAGCCGCCTTCAGGGTGCATGGCGGTCCTGACTCTCATTTAGTCTGCAATGCACCACAAAAGCACAGGTTAGATGCCTAGAACATGCTAGAAGGCAGTGAATAACGTTGTGAGGACAGGCCAGACCCGGCAGGGAGGGAGCATTCCCACGGGGTCAACTGCCAACTGGGTGACACTTACCGTAGTTTTGCCTCTATTCTGAGTTGTACATCGGTAGGGGTGCACACAAGTGAGAGTCATGGGGGAAACGTGCCAAGTGAGGGCTGTGCTCCAGCGGCTCCTCACCAGGGAGGTCTGGGGAGTCCTTGGCCCAGACTGGCGCTGCGGGGTGTGGGGTGGGGGCGCTCCGTCCCCCAAGAGCTGTCGCCATGGCGGTGGCTGTGTGTGCATCGCTCAGCTCTGTCAGGCTGCACGGAGCACGGGGGTTCTGCACATGAGGAAGAGGGGGGCGGTTTGATGTCATGGAAGTAGAAACCTCTCCTTCGCGGCCAGGCCTTCCTTCCTGGGCACCTCCTGGGCCCCTTCCCGCGGCTGTGGCGGTCGCTAGAGCAGATGGCACCTTCTCCCGCCGCCCTGTGAGCCCTGAAAGGGAGCAGAGCAGGCCCACAGCACCCCCACTGGACCCCAGGGCACCTTCTCTGTGACACCCCCACCCACCCCGCATGGATCGGGACCTCCCAGGCTGTTCTGCCTTTCCTCTCCAGACAGTGAGATGCTGGCCAACCTGAAACCGCAGACCAAACTGGGAAACCCTTAGCTCTGACCCCTGAGCCAGTCCCAGGTGCTGTCAGTCCTCTGAGACCCAATGCCCCTGCGGCCCACCCACCACACCCAGCCATGGCGCCACCTTCAGAGCGTGTGAAGGATGACATGTGCTCGGCCATGGGGCTCAGATTCTGGGAGGGGGACGGGGTAACTTTAGAAGCACAGACAGTGTGCTTTCCGCGTGCATTGGGGAAGGTGGGGCCATCTTCACATGGGAAGGGCAGCTCTGGAGTGTTTCCTGACCACCGTGCACTTCACTTTAAAATGTGAAAAGGTAGGCGTACGAAGTAGGGAAGATAGTAAGTGTGGAGGATCACCTGAAATTTAGGAGGGATGGGCCCTGGCAAACGAGAGGGGCTCCAGCGCCTTCCAGACTGTGGCTGCTGAACCAGCTGTCTCTGATCTCAGAAATCGCCCCCCGGGGAGAATTCCGGCAAACCCAGCCCAGAGCCTGGGCCTTGAGCCCCTGCAGGAATGTGAGGGTCGCCCCCGACCTGCTCACCCACCTTGTGCTGTCTAAACTGACCACTTCGTGCAGCCTTCAGCCCAAACCTCACTCCACGGGTGGAGGACAGAGACATACGTGCATGGACTGAGGGGGCGGGGTCCGCACTCCTGGTCCTGAGGCAGGGCCCCCCCCCACCCCTCCGAGACTCAGCTCTGCTCTTAAACCATCATAAGGAGGCAGGAAGGGAGATGGGCAGGGAGGGGGATGGGAGTGTCTCTCAGAGGCCGGTGGAGCCTGATGCCAGAGCGTCAGCCTTGAAGTCCTCCCGCCACTCACCAGGCCCCTCTGTCCTCATCCCGGGAGTTCAGCTTCCCCAGGGCAGCGGGGAGTACACGGTGACCCCAAACCCCAGTCCTTACACCACAGTCAGGCCTCTTACTTGTTTAATGGTTTTTGGAATCTACTGAATATCTTCACTTCAGCATTGTTCTAGGCAAGTATATCCATAAGGATATAACCATTATATTTTTTTCTAGGCCACATTAAGCTAAATACATGGCATTTTAGTTGTAAAATGCTCAACAGCATCCCACCCCAAACTCACCTGAGGGCCCCTCAGAGTACCCGGGCTCCTTGGACTGGGCCCAGGTGTCCATGCTGGGCAGACCCCACTTCACCTCCACGACCACACTGCTATTCCCCTCCACCTGGGGGTGGGGGGGGAGCCACAGACCCATGGCTCCCCAAATCGTAACCTGTGAGATACTTTCTAACTGTCCAAGGCTCCTATAGCCACTGTCTCTCTGGAAATCTGAGGTAACTTAAATATATTTGCCAGTGATTTCCCATGGGCTAGGCTGGGATTTAATTTGATAAGGAACTATGTGGGTAGTTCATAATAACGCCAACATTGGCCCCAGTATAAAATGACCTGTGTGGTTCTCTGCGTCTGGGACTCCAGTATAAGTTTATCATGAAAAGAGAGAACTCCCAGGAGATTTCATTCCAATAACTTGGTGGTGGGTGGACTGAGTTAGAGACAGGCTATTTTTAGGGAAAGAATGGGCAATGGGCACGGAGTCGGTATTCAGGTGGAATGAAGAAAGGCCCCGACAGCTGACCTGGGCCTCTCCATGCAGAGGGCTGTTTTTCAGGTCTAAGTCTCTTAGCACCAGCGTGACTCAGTGGGTGAGTGTCGATCTATGAACCAGGAGGTCACAGTTCAATTCCCAGTCAGGGCACATGCCCAGGTTGAGGGCTCGATCCCCAGTGTGGGGCCTGCAAGAGGCAGCCAATCAATGATTTTCTCTCATCATTGATGTTTCTCTCTCTCTCTCTCTCTCTCTCCCTTCCTCTCTGGAATCAATAAAACTATATTTTTTCAAAAGGAGTCCCTTACTTTGCACCATAATACAAATGGATTAGAGTCAAAAGAAAAAATGATGACAATAACCCTTCCTTCAGAGATTTTCCCCCACTGATTTGAATGGGGAGTATAGTTTTTTTTTTTTATTTTACTGTTCACCTTTTGTCATATAACTTGTTTCTTTTCCTTTTGGCTTCAAGTAAATATTTGTTTCGGTAGCATTATATCATCATGGTCACAGGCATTTTAAATGTAGCTATTCTTTTCAAACACTTGGACAATAAAAGCACTTTTCATCTCAGAAATGTCTGATGCAGACGGAGAGAGGAAGCTGTACCTCAGAAAACAGAGTAGGCGGCACTAGCTATTGAGTAGACAGAAGGTCTGTGAGGAAGAGTATAATGAAGTCTCTAAAATAGACGTAACAGCTGCGAGGAGCAAAGAGCTCATTCACAAAGGTTTCATTGGAGACAGAAGCGCTCATCTAGAGAAGACTGCTTTTAAAGTTTGCTTACATTTTTAGGTGGCTCACGTTATGGAGACTAAAATACATTATAACAAAACGCCATAACCACTGGAAATGAATAAAATGAAGGTGGGTGCTGCCCTGGGTCCTGCTGGTAAGGGTGGTCCCACGGCGATGGCTATTCTGTGGAGACTCGTAGGGTCCTGGGATCACCAGTGAATCCACTGGGCTCCCACCTCCAGTTCTGCCCATGAGCCAAGCCGACTGAGACCTTTCGTCCGCCTTCCGACCCAGCTCCCATCCCAGGTGAGCACACAGCTTCAGCAATGGAAAGAACACCTGAGACCTCCCGCCGGAAATGTTAGGAATTTCGTAATCCGGAGACAGGAAGTGTTCGACAAGAGACCTTATTATATGACCCTGAGAAGCAGTGGTTCCACCTCCTGGCTTACGTCCTTGCAACCTGTTCCGTGCAGTTTTATCTCCAATGAGTGTTGCCCATGTTCTGGAACTGCTGGGCTTCTGCTGGGCCGTGTGGCTCAATTGTCTCTGAATACAGAGGGAGAATAATGGGGATTAAATAAGGAAACGTGAATTGATCCACAATAAATACTTTACCACTACGAATGCAAAGCATGGCGCTTTACGCACCATCAGTGTGTGGGGATAGAGATACCTCCCTTGAAGGAGCCTACAGATTCGTTGGCAAGATAAGATATGAATGCCACTCACACAACATGGAGCATGAAATCACTCAATAGCAATGTCCTAAGCTGTTTAGCGGAGAAAATATTAACTACTGTAACTAATATATCCAACTGGATATTTGAGAGCTCTCCAAAGTTTCAAAAACAAGACAACTCAACATGTCTAAGAGAAGAATCCCATCCTCTCCTCCAGCGCCTTCGGTCCCGGTACCGATGCCTGCATCTACCCTTGTGTTACCCAGGGACCTGGGGTCCCCCCGAGTCACCCTCTCCCAGGCCATGGAGCAGCAAACTCCCATCCTAACCGCTCACATCTCTGCAGTCTCTCTCGTTCCTCCCATCTTGATTTCGACGTGTGTCTCTCTTTACAAATGTCTGGCCTCCCTAGTAGACATTAAGCTCCACCCATCAGGAACCCCTTTATTTCTGACCACTGTCCTCAGACGCTAGCAGGATCGCTGATACAGAACAGGCCCTGGGCACATGGAGTGAATGCATGACTGGGCAGACCCAGAGAAAGGCAGCTCTAGTAGGATCCACTTTCATTCTGAACGCCAAGCAGTCAGTAACACAGTCATTCCATGGTTTTTGCAAATTTATGTTCACATAAAAACCTGCACACACATGTCTAAACAGCTTTATTTGTTCAATGGCTTATATTTTTTCAGTTGAAAGGAATAGAAAGAGAGAGAACATGTGGTGGCTTGAGCAAGATTGAACTGAGAGCCATTCCTATTTGAGCATCCCAGACCATTTTCCTCTGTGCAGCCTCCCAGCAAAGCTCCATCCAGGGCTGCTTTCTCCTCCACTTGGAGCCTCCACTCTTCAGAGGAGGCTCATTCTTAAGTCATGGTGGCGCATGATGTGCAGGCAGCCGCCTCGGCACTCCTCCTGAGCCCAGCAAGAAAGTCAAAGCTCTTCTCTTCCCAAGTTGGCAAAGATGCCCTGGGCCTGGCTCTCATTGGCCAGAACTGGGTCACGTGCTTATGCCTAAGCCAATTGCTGCAGCTTACACTAATCACAGAACATCCCTGGAGCTAGAAGTCCAGACAATCCCAGTCAGACGGCCTCGTCTACCTTGGAGGAGTGCGTTCCCAGAGGAATACTTTGCCATGAAAAGGATGAATGTTCTCAGTAGGGGAATTAAATAAGACAGCCAACCACAGATGCCTTCTGGTTACTGCTGTCACCAGGGCAGATGAACACTGATGTCTACAGAACAGCGTGTAGGCATAGGGTGCTCAGATTGGAGCCAAAGAACTATAGCACCCACCACGGCCCTGCCCTGGTGCAGGGGCTGGTGAGGGTGGGGCGCTCACATACAGAAAATATTAGAACAAATAAAATAAAGCCCCAAACCTACATGGATGGGCCTCAGAACAAGCTAGGAAGCCTCATTGGGCGAGACGGGAGGCCAGAGCCACATGACGCAGAAGCATGCACTTCTTTTCCCACCATGGATGGGGTTACTGGGGACTGACTGCAAATTTGATGACCGGTTGAAAACGACGCCCCACATATTCATCTAGTTATGGGTATTCAGATGCTGGGACCAAGGGTGGGCATAGCCCGCCACTCCTCACTTTTGCAGAAATGTGCATGTGTATGCAAGGTCCACAAAAGCATGAAAGCAACAAGGGCTAAGACGACAGAGCATAGAGCAGGACTAAGTGTCAGGGACGTGCTACCGGCCACAAGTGCCCGAAGTCCTGGGAGAAAGACCAGTGGGGGCCAAGCTCTTCAGGGACAACGGCAGACAACCGTATTTTGCCCTTCACATCAGAGAATCGTTAAAATGTGTGCTTTTGCCGAAACCGGTTTGGCTCAGTGGATAGAGCGTCGGCCTTCGGCCTGAAGGGTCCCGGCTTCGATTCCGGTCAAGGGCATGTGCCTGGGTTGTGGGCACATCCCCAGTAGGAGATGTGCAGGAGGCAGCTGGTCGATGTTTCTCTCTCATCGATGTTTCTAGCTCTTTATCTCTCTCCCTTCCTCTCTGTGAAAAATCAATAAAATATATTTTTAAAAAAAAATGTGTGCTTTTACTTGCTTTTCTCCCCCCAGCAAATAGGAACATCTTGGAAGTGATTCAGTCCCATTTGTTAGCCTGACTCTTTGTGATGTGGTCATGTATTGATGGAGGGCCTGCTAAGGGGAAGGTTGTTCCATGTAACCATGGAAACACAAAGTTTTAATCAGTTTCTGGACAATCTTAGGAGCTAGCATTTCTCCTACCGAATTTTGAAAGCTTCAATGAAATTCCATTTTCAGAGGAGAATTCTTGCTACTATAAGGCCAGACCCTATAGGAGAGTAGCATCCTCCCTCCTTCACCCAGGGGGTGAGAGGGAGAGGTGATGTGCAGAGGGTCAGGGGGTGAGAGGGAGAGGAGGTGTGCAGAGGGTCAGGGGGTGAGAGGGAGAGGAGGTGTGCAGAGGGTCAGGGGGTGAGAGGGAGAGGAGGTGTGCAG
>JAWPEG010000011.1:105470933-105526036 GCA_035771395.1 Myotis vivesi
GGGTCAGGGGGTGAGAGGGAGAGGAAGTGTGCAGAGGGTCAGGGGGTGATGAGGGAGAGGAGGTGTGCAGAGGGTCAGGGGAGTGAGAGGGAGAGGAGGTGTGCATAGGGTCAGGGGGGTGAGAGGGAGAGGAGGTGTGCAGAGGGTCAGGGGGTGAGAGGGAGAGGAGGTGTGCAGGGACCCCGGAGGGAAAGGTGATTTGATTCTTGGAATCCTCTACTCTACTGTTGAATCCCTGTAAATTATTCTGTATTTCAGTTAGTGTATGTTTCACTTCTGACAACCCTTGTTCATGTATTTGAAATTCTCACTAAGTCTCTTGAAGCTCTCATTAAGATCCTTGAACATCCTTATAACCATTGTTTTGAACTCTGTGTCTAGTAGTTTGTTTGATTCCATTTCTGGAGATTTCTCTTGTTCTTTCATTTGTGACATGTTTCTTTGTCTCTGCATTTGGGCTGTTTCCCTGTGTTTGTTTCTATGTATTAGGTAGAGCTGCTATGTCTCCTGGAATTTGGTAGAGTGGCCTTGTGTAGTAGGTGTCCTGAAGGGCCCAGTGGCTCAGCCTCCCCAGTCACCTGAGCTGGGCACTCTCGGTGCACCTGTGTGGGCTGTGTGCAGTCTTGTAGTTGAGTCTTGGATTACTGTTGGTGTCACTGGGACAAATTCATCTCCAGGCCAATTGGCTGTGAGGACCAGCTGCAACTACAGTGGGAAGCCGCTATGCAAGAGACACCCCTATGGAGCAGGGCTTGTTTCAATGGGGCTTTGGTGCTCACTGAGTCTGCCCCTTGAGTGTGTCGCTTGTGGATGTGAAGAGTTGTAATCTGATATGGTCTGAAGCTGTCCACCAGATACACTGGCTCTGGGGCCTCCCAGGAAGTGCAAAGTTGGCCACTGCCTGAGGCCACGCGACAGGAGCTACAGAGAGATCTGCAGATGGCTGCTACTTGTGTTGGGGTAGGGAGTGCCAGGGGAGGCCCAGCTGTGACGCAAGGCAGGGTGGTACTAGTGTTGGGTCTTGGGCCTTTTACTGATAGGTTTAGGGCACGCTGATGCCAACTGCTACTTGTTTGAGAGATTTTAAAGAAGTCTGAAACTGAGAAAGGACAGGCCATTTGTGCCGTGCCAGCACAGCCAAGGGTTCGGTGAGCCTGAGGAGGAGCAGTGAAGGATTAAAGAAAAGACTGACAAAGAGAATATAGTTGGGGCTCGGTGCGTCTCCTGTGCCTGGATGAGGCCACAGAGAAGGATCCAGCCGGCAAGCTGAGCCTTTATTTTATAGTCAGAGAAAAACAAGGCGGTGGTCACCGTAGTTACAATGTTCTTGTGAGTTTCACTTGTTTGGGTAGCACTTGCTGCACCTCCCTCAGCCCATTAGCTTCCCAGGAAGGATCTAGGGGGCGCTATAAGGTCAGGCTTAATTATGCTAGGAGGGCTCTGCCCTCTAAGCTGGGACTTGTTTGTGGCTCTGCCACAGGTCAATCCAGGCTTAACTCTAGAGCCGCTCCCTATAGCCATTCATATGAAAAAGCTGCTTGCAAACAGCTTGGGTGAGGCCACAAACTGGATGGGGGGGATCTCAGGGAATCACCAGGGGGGCGTGAACAGTGTGAATCAAGCTGATAGATATTCAGATATTGCACCTGCCTGTCAACTCAACACAGGAACAATGACACATGTGAGCACCCCAGTCTGGGAGAAAGCTGCCCCTAAAGTTTTGCTCCAATGCCAGACTATCCAGTTCCTCCAGGCATGTCCCTAGCTCCCCCTGAGCTGTTGTCCCAGTTTTGTAGCTCAGAGGGAGTGAAGCCATGTAAGTTCATGTGCTGGCTCTTTAAGAGGAACACTTGGGCTGGGACCGGTTTGGCTCAGTGGATAGAGCGTCGGCCTGTGGACTGGAAGGTCTCAGGTTCTATTCTGGTCGGGGGCATGTGCCTGTGTTGCAGGCACATCCCCAGTGGGAGATGTGCAGGGGGCAGCTGATTGATGTTTCTCTCTCATCGATGTTTCTGGCTCTCTGTCTCTCTCCCTTCCTCTCTGTGAAAAGTCAATAAAATATATTTAAAAAAAAAAAAAAGAGGAACACTTGAGTCTCCAGCAGCCTCCGTGTCACTCAGCCGTAATCCCCACTGGTTTTTACAGCCTGAAGTTATGGGGACTTCTCTTCCCAGCTCTGGAATTCTGGGCTGGTGGGCTGGTGTGGGGCTGGAACCCGTTGCTCATCACAGGAGGCCTCCGAAGCTGAGATATCCTTCCTGATTTAAAAAAAAAAAAGGCACACGTGGGTGTCAGACCAGCTCTTTCCACACCTCTGCCCCTCCTCCCAGTCTCAGTGTGCTTTCTTCTTCACCTCTCTAGTTGTAGGACTTCCATTCAGCCAGCTTTCAGGTGGTTCTGAACGATGGCTGTTCTGTGTTTTAGTTGTAATTTTGATGTGGTTGTGGGAGGCGGCGAGCACCAGTGTTTACCTACGCCGCTATCTTGGTTCTCTCCAGTGCAGCCGTGTTAGTCTCACAAAAGCCGCCCTCTAATGAAGTGCATCTCATAACTTTCCCACTCTCTCACAGAACCTTCAAAATAGTATCCTGCAGTTTATCCCATCAACTTGGCATTTTCCTTAAGATGTCTCAGCGCGTGGATCTTTCAGGCATATTGTGCGTTGAGCAGGGAATTCTTTGTGGAGTCATGTGTTCAACTTGTTGAAATGTCAAGGGGAGACACCAAAGGGATCTCTCACAACACCGTTCCTCTACCATCCCTACTTTTATTACAAACACCCAGATGCAGAAAAGCAAGACCAACACAGACCTCCATCGGGGAGATGCTTTTGTGCTCCAGCGAAGGACCATAACCATGGCAGGTCACAAGATAATTCTTATTGCAATGTCTCAGCGTTTGAACATAATAAGGCTGCATTTTATTTTATTTTTTTAAATATATTTTATTGATTTTTTACAGCGAGGAAGGGAGAGGGATAGTTAGAAACATCGATCAGCTGCCTCCTGCACACCCCCTACTGGGGTTGTGCCAGCAACCAAGGTACATGCCCTTGACCAGAATCGAACCTGGGACCCTTCAGTCCACAGGCCGACGCTCTATCCACTGAGCCAAACCAGTCAGGGCAAGGCTGCATTTTAAAGTATAAATTATTTTACAGGCATTGATATTTTAGTTTTTGCACATTTTATACATTCTAGCTTTATCATGTTCTTGAGGCTTTAGAAATGACTATTACCAAAGTTATGAGTATGTACTTGTTTCCAACATCATCCGTTAGCTTTGTTCAAAGCTACATCCCATTCTCTGGACTGGCCTGGACAGTGTCTAGAGCTAACACTTTGGCAGGTGAAATTTTAGCATATTGAAGTCACTCAACAAATTTATGCTGGATGGATGGGTAGATAGATGGGGTTAAAATGTGCATGGCTCCCTCTCTGACTGAGTGGCTCATTGACCGGAGTGTCATCTCATACATCAAAAAGTTCGATTAATGTTTCTCTCTCACACATCCATGTTTTCTTTTCTCTCTCTCTCTCTCTCTCTTCCTCTCTCTCTAAAATCAATAAAAATATATCCTCAGGTGAGGATTAAAAAATTAGTTAATTAACTTTTTAAAAAAAAACATGCATGGCCCCAATCTCATTGTAAAAGGAATTCAGCTGATTGCACAGTAGGATGGCCAGGGTTGCCCAGGGTAGGTGGCTGTTTTGATTACTGTTGTCTGGTAATAATACAGTTTGAAGTCAGGAAGCATGCTGTGGCCACCTTTGTTCTTTCTCAAGGTTGCTTTGGCTATTTGGGATCTTTTTTGTTCCATAAAATTTTTAGGAATGTGTGTCCTAATTCTGTAAAAAAAGTGCCATTGGAATTTTGATAGGGGTTCCATTGAATCTGTAGATTGCTTTGGGAAATATGGACATTTTAACAATACTAATTCTTCCAATTAGTGGGCATGGACTATCTTTCCATTTATTTGTGTCTTCTTCAAATTCTTTCATCAATGACTTATACTTTTCAGAGTACAGGTCTTTCATCTCCATGGTTAAATTTGTTCATTGGTATTATTCTTTTCAATACAATTGTAAATGAGATTTTTTTCTTAAATTCTCTTTTTTTCTAGTTTATTGTCAGCATATAAAAGTCCAACATATTTTTGTATAATAATTTTATACCCTGAAATTTTGCTGAATTCATTCATTAGTTCTAACAGTTTTTGATGATATCTTTAGGGTTTTCTACATGTAAAATTATGTCTGCAAATGGTGACAATTTTACTTTTTAGGTTTTAATTTGGATGCCTTTGTTTCTTTTTCCTGTCTAATTGCTCTGGTTAGGATTTTCAATATTATACTGAATGAAAGTGGTAAGAGCGGGTATCCTTGTCTTGCTTCTCATCTTAAGGGGAAAGTTTGCAGCTTTTCACTGCTGAGTATGATGTTAGCTGAGGGTTTGTCATATATGGCTGTTATTATGTTGAGGTATATTCCCTCTATACACACTTTGTTAAGAGTTTTTATTGTAAATGGATGTTGAATTTTGTCAGATGCCTTATCTTTATGGGTTGAGATGATTTTTGTTAACGTGCTGTATCAGGTTGACTGACCTGCAGATGTTAAACCAGCCTTGCATTCCAGGAGTAAGTCCTTCTCGATCATGGTGTGTGATCCTTGTAATGCATGTGGAATTCAGTTTGCTAATGTTTTGTTGGGGATTTTGGCATCCATGGTCATCAGGAATGTTGGCCTATAATTCCTATTTCAGTGTCCTTGTCTAGTTTTTGTATCAGGGTAATGCTGGCCTCATAAAATATGTCTGGGAGTCTTTCCTCTTTTTCCATTTTGGGGAAAATTTGAGAAGGATAGGTGTTAAATCTTCTGTGGAAGTTTGGTAGAATTCACCTGTGAATTCCTCTAGTCCTAGACTTGAGTCTGTTGAGAGGTTTTTGATGACTGATCCAATCTCCTTACTAGTGACCAGTCTGTTTAGATTTTCTATTTTATCACGATTCAGTCATGGAAAATTGTGTGTTTCTAGGAATTTATTCATTTCTTCCAGATTTTTCAATTTATTGCCATTTAATTGTTCAGACGTGTTTTATATAATCCTTTGTATTTCTTTGGGATAAGTTGTAACTTCTCTTTCATTTCTGATTTTATTTATTTGGTCCTCTCTTTTTTCTTATTGAGTCTAGCTAAATTTTCAACAATTTTGTTTATCTTTTCAAAGTGCCAGCTCTGAGCTTCAGCAGTCTTTTCTATTGTCTTTTTGTCTGTTTCATTTACTTGTGTTTTGATCTTTATTATTTCCTTCCTTCTACTAATTTGGGGCTTTGTTCTTTTCTAGTTCCTTTAAGTGGATTTTTGTCAGCATCACTTCGCCTGCCACTCATGGCAACAAACACCCTTTGAAAATAAAGATCATATGGACGTAACGTAAATGATTTGGCCATTCCTGTGGCTGGGCACTCGGGTTTGTTTGTTTTTCTATTTTTGAGTTATTGTTTCTATTGATGAACAGGGGTGCGCATCATTTTTAACTTTATTAAGTATATTTAAAGAAGGTCTATTGATAATGCTTTTTTCCTTGAAAACCTCTCTGTAGCTACTAGAGATAGAAAGGAACATTTCATAATTATAGACTGGCCGCTCACCAAGAAAGACACCCGTCCTGTGTGCAGCACCTGTAACGTAGCCGCAGCCCATCAGCAGGCTGGCTGGCGGGTGGAAGAAGCTAGGGCTTGTGGAGGAAGCAGACACACATGGAGCACAGCAGGAGACGGAGTGCACCTCTCCCAGCAACTGATGACCCACCCACGTGAGACGTGGGCAAGAGCCAGAAAGGAGACCCTGCGAGGGTGACGAGTGACGGGGGGAAGGTGACACCTGTCCGTGCGCTCACCTGTGCTCTCTGGACCTGCGCTAGCTGGTCCATTTGATTATGAACTGGGACCCTTCAGCCTGTGATGCGGGGGATGGGACAGTGCCCAGCTCAGGCCAGGCAGTTTGGCCACATTATCACTGGTTGGTGTGGCATGTGGTCTCCCCTGGCGCCCAGTAGCCACAGGGGCTACATTTTGGCGGTTAGTAGTTCCTTCCTGCAGGTGGCATGGGCTTGCTCCAGAAACCCAGGGGGTGGTGATTTCTACAAGCAGTAGAAGGATAGCCCAGCTGGCGTGGCTCAGTGGTTGAGCATCCACCTATGAACCAGGAGGTCACGATTCACTTCCCCATCAGGGCACATGCCCGGGTTGCGAGCTTGATCCCCAGTTGGGGGTAAGCAGGAGGCAGTCAATTGATGATCCTCTCTCATCATTGATGTTTCTCTCTCTCTCCCTCTCCCTTCCTCTCTGGAATCAATAAAAGTATATTTTTTAAAAAGCAGTAGAGGGATAAAGGGCCTGGTTTTGGTACTGGGACATCCTGTTGTCCCAGAGCCATTTGGTTGAAAGAGTTGCCTTTCCCACTGAATCGTGTTGCCACCTTGACCATATACGTGTGTTTCTACTTCTGGCGTCTCTATTCTTGCGCATTTACATCTATCCTCAGGGCCAGTGCCACACTCTCTTGATCCTTGTCATTTATAATAAGTCTTTAAATAAGGCACATAGCCCTGTGACTTGGCCCTTCTTTTTAAATTTGTTTGGGACTTAGAATAGCCAGAGGCGCCTGGCGTGCCTGAGGCTGGTGTCCTGACCCACAGGCGGGAAGGGAGGGGCGTTCTGCAGACACAGAGCATGTGTGGCCCCGTGATCCATCGTGAAGGAAAGGGCTTACAGGTGCACGACACACGTCCTTTCAGGGTTTCGTCTTTTTGCCCAAAGGCCAGGCAAGAGGAAGGCTCAGTATTGTCTCCCATCCCCCGCTCAAGCCCCCCTCCGGGATCCACAAGCCTTTTCCGTTCTCACTCCACGCACCCGATGAGGGGAAACCAGATGGAATGAAGAGAGAGAAAAGGAAGAAAGAGCAGATCCCAGGGTGTGAGGCCAAGGGGCTGGAGAGACTCAGGGGAGGGAGAGAGGAGGCTGTCCCAGGGCCCCTTTGCGAAGGTGGGGACTCCCTGTGGCCTCACAGCCCGCACCCCCCTCAGGACTCACTTCTCCCGCTGAGAGTAGGCATTTCTCAGCGATGGGCTGAACCTCCTCTTCCCAACTTTCACAGCAAAGAGCAAAGAGCCATTTCGGATGGGAAGGAACGGCTGCTGCTGCTTTAGTCTCTGAAGCGGCATTAACACAATGTGAGTGAGGAAGGTAGCGTTCTCCCGGCTGCCAGGAGTCTGGCGGGAAGCACTCAGATCCTTCCCTGATCGCTCAGGGCTCAGGCCCCGCTGCAGGGCCGCAGCGCTCACCCTGGAAGGATGGGCCTCTAACCGTACCGGCTCACGTGCTCTTCCCTGAGTCCCAGGGGGAGCGTGTCCCTCACGCTTAGGAAAAGGCGCCGGAATTTGCTGATTGAGTGAGAATAACCAACATCACTCTCGTCCCTGACGGCTTCGTGAGTTGGAGATAATCGTGGCTGCAGGTGCCCAGGCGTTGCAGGGCGCCCAGCACGAGGCCAGGACGAGGCCTTTCAGCACGCACCAGCTACCCACCCTTGCGGCTCCGTGCACTGCCCTGAGCCAGCTGGGCCACTTGGTCGCCCCATGTCCTGCGGACGCCTTCCTGAAACCACACTCTTCTCCCTTTGCTCCCTGTCATTCATGCTCACGTAGCCACAGACAATAAAATGTCTGCCTCGAGAAAGACGCCAGCGGCCCGTGTACTCTGGTTCCCAGGCCTCCCCGGGGGAACCCACAGGGGAACCTGCAGCTGTGCGGGCTGGGGCTCAGTGAGGAGGGAGCGCTCATCTGGGAGGCAGAAGAGGAGCTGAGAAGTGGGAGTTGAGGTGAAGGGAGATGTAGGTGAGGCCCAGAGTGGGGCACCCTGTGGGCCTGCCTGCCCCTTTCGCGGGGCCGTCATGGGCATAGTGAATGCCATGGGCTTGGGGTTGATTCTCTCTCGTCTGCTACCTGCGCCAACAGCCCCTCCTGGAGCCAGAAGCCTTTCATCCCGCTGGTAAAGAGCGAAGGGCTCACAATGCAAACATTCAGGGTAGCCTGGCCTACGGATGTCACCCTCAGAAGAGACTCCTTCTCCCTGCGAGTGGAGAACCCGTTACAATGTGGGCGTGAGTGGGCAGCCGGGCAGGGTCAGGACCAGCCTCAGAAAGGGACGGGGACAGAGGGAGGCCTGAGGGCCAGGGGCTGGGACAGAGCTCAGAACACGGCCATCTGCTCGCAGCCACTGTTCCCACAGGAAGGAGTGAGCATGCGGGTTACGGGGTGCACTCATTTGCACAGCGGTGGTGACTGGTGGGACCACCAGAAGCTCAAGCCCAGCCCAGGCTGGACTGGCTCAGCAGATAGAGCATCGGCCTGCGAACCGCAGGGTCCCAGGTTCGATTCCCATCAAGGCACGTACCTTGGTTGCAGGCTCCTCCCCACCCAGGCCCTGGTCAGGGAGTGTGCAGGAGGCAACCAATCGATGTGTTTCTCTCACATCGATGTTCCTTGCTGTCTTTCCCTCTCTCTTCCACTCTCTCTAAAATCATGGAAAAACATCCTTGGGTGAAGATTAAAAAAAAAGCAGCAGCAGCAGTTCAAGCCCAGGTGTCTGCCTCTACATCACTCATCTGCCGCCTGCTGCTCCCCGTCTTCCTCGGCATTATCATCATTGGGCAGACCTGGCTGCCAGCAGTGTCCCCCAGCTTCAAGTTCAAGGACCCCTGGAATTACATGCTCAACTCTTACTCAAGAAGGAAGATGCCGTTTTTATTTTCTCATCCAGTTTCAACAACACAGAAAAGCCACATCACATTGACTGGAGGGGAGACTGCCAGCCACACGTGTACGAAACTTTAAATCCACACGAATGATCCCAGGACTGGTCAATCATTTCTCAAAACTGTGCGTTCATGTTTAAGGTCAGATTTTTATGGGGAAATGACTTAAGGTGACTCCTTTTCATCACTCTGCCAGTGAGAGAAGTCTCTGGCCTGTGCTCACAGTCACTTCCCTTCCGATGATGGAGATGTGACATTAACGATGAGGGCGCTGTTGCCATGTGCACCACGGCCTGACGCAGCTGCTCTGGCCCAGGACTCAAGGGGGGTGGTCAAAGGGGCCGCCGTGTCTC
Organism: Myotis vivesi; assembly: GCA_035771395.1. Taxonomy (NCBI): domain Eukaryota; kingdom Metazoa; phylum Chordata; class Mammalia; order Chiroptera; family Vespertilionidae; genus Myotis; species Myotis vivesi. The sequence goes on from JAWPEG010000011.1 coordinate 105,480,106, forward strand.
CTCGGGCAGGTGGCACAGCTTGACCTCGATGTGGCCGTGGCTGAACGCCTCGCCCTTGGTCTCCTCCACGGCATCCTCCCTCCGGCCCAGCGTGGCTCGCTTCTGCGTCACGGCCGTCCCCGAGGGTCCACGCCGCCGCCATGCGGGGGACAGGGTTTCCCTCACCACGCAGCAGCACACGGCGGCCAGGAAGTTCTTTTTGAAGTTCTCGTTCATAAAGGCATAAATGATGGGGTTGCAGATGGTGTTGGCGAATCCCAGGAATTGCACGACGGCAAAAGTCATCTTGATGGTGACCTCGTCGTGCTCCTCCTCGAAGCTGCCTGGAACAGAGGCACATTGAGAATGCGCATATGTCTTAAGGACCCGAAAACAAAACCTCTGCATCTCATCCGTCTTTGTGTTCATGTTTAAGGTCAGATTTTTATGGGGAAATGACTTAAGACAGCAAGGAACATCGGTTCGCACTTGGGCGAGTGGTTGAAGGTGTGGAAACTGATCCAGGCCTCTCTAGGGGGAGCAGGGGTGTCTGCAGAACACAGCCCCGTGAGGGGTCTTCGTTCCCAGAGCAGCCAGGCTGACCGCCACGCTGGGCCCAGCAGACGTGGGGCTCATGCATCCAACCGGACTGCAAGCTGCAGTTACCCTGGGAGCCGTGGTTGCTCCGCAGACGTTCCCTGTTACAGAAACGCGGTCATCCGGAGGTCATGGGGAGACTTTTGAAGGGCGGGAATGCAGGAGTTACTGAGTTCATGGGGCTCGGGGCAGGGCTCTCGCTGGGGACAGAGGCTGCCTCCTCTCCCGACACCTGTGTGACTCGGGGGCGCAGAAGGCACAGCATGGAGGGAGGGTGTCGGAGCGTTCCTGGCCCGTCTGTAATTATTAAAGACGTGGTTGTGCTCAGACAGAATTCTCTGCCATGGAATGGTCTAGTCCAGTGGTCGGCAAACTCATTAGTCAACAGAGCCAAATATCAACAGTACAACGATTGAAATTTCTTTTGAGAGCCAAATTTTTTAAACTTAAACTATATAGGTAGCTACAGTGTTATTAACTTAATTAGGGTCCTCCTAAGCTGGCCTTTGCTAAAAACGTCCTCAATCTGAGGGGTCGACCTCAGCGAACGTACCCCCACTTCTTCTAATGCCACTTCTTCAAAATAGACTCGCCCAGGCCGAAAACCGACTTCTGTGCATGGGCCACGAAGTTTCAATCATACTGTACATGCGCGCCTGCATGTGGTATTTTGTGGAAGAGCTACACTGAAGGGGCCAAAGAGCCGCGGTTTGCCGACCACGGGTCTAGTCGCCTCGCAAACACGAAAGAAACCCATTCAACGTTCGGTACTTGATTGGCCTTGCGCATAGCGACACATTTCCCAGGAGCGTTGTGCATTCCGGCGGGAGACACAGCAGGGCCCCTCAGGGGAGGACCACACTCACTGTATTCCACCAGCATGTGCACGACGTGGAAAGGAGCCCAGCACGCGGCGAAGAGGGCCACCACGGTCACCATCATGGCCACAGCCCGCTTCTTCTTCCTGGGCCCACGGGGACACAGTGTCGGTTAACCTCTCCCTGGTAAGCATGTCGGATCGATGGCAAAGCTATGAGCCCAGACCGCTAACCATCATTCCACCGACGTTAACAGAGTTAACAATCAGTTTAATATGGGCTGTTCATCACCTTCCCGTCGCCATCACCCTCACCCCCACATCTCTCACATTATAAACACCCTCAGACGTGTGCACAGAGGGGGCTGGCCTCCAGCGGGCTGCTGGGCACGGGTGATGTCATCAGTCTTCCCAGCAAGCCTTTGACGGATGCAGAAACGGGGCCCCGCGAAGGTCAAGTAACCTGCAAGGTCAGACTGGCCAGTAAGGGATTTAAAGGAATAAGGGCTCCTTGGGTTTAAGTTTAGGCAGTCTGACTTCCGTGCCTAAGCTCTTATTCTTTTAAATTGAAGGCCACTCGCCCCTGTGATAGGAAAATATCAGTATTTATGAAATATGGGCAGCCCTAAGATATAATTAAAATGTAAACCTTTATTATATCTCTAAGTAACATCATTGACCAGGATTTCAAATTACTTTTTCCATTACTCCTGTAAAGGTGATAAGCAGGTGTAAGCAATCGGCTCATTCGCCTGGTGCTTTAAATCTATACAAGTTCATAGTCATTGTTTCTCATTTCAACGTGGCAGCCCTTTCCTCCCAGGAGGGAGGGGAGCTGAGCCGGCGGGAAGTTCCAAGCTGCTCAGCCTTTCCTGCACTGAGGGAGGATGTCTTCCTGCAAACTGGGCACCAGGGGGCGCTGCGCACGTGAAGAAATGCAAAAGTCTCCTCAAACCACTGGACTTCTTACCAGGTTTTGTTAATTTTTGTTTTTAATGGCCATTCCGTGTCGATTGTAAAAATGAACCATAAGTTGCATTTTATATTTTCCGCTAATGAATACAATCAAAAAGCAATGCCCTTTGGTAAAGATAAAAGATATCAATAAAAATTAAAGAAAATAGCACGTTCTGGTTTCCCAAGGATTTGCCTAAGTATCATCTCACATATTTTAGCGTCATGCCTGGGTGGGAGCAGGGGGGATGGACTGCGTGCTCCCTGGGACCTTTGAGGAAGGCGGGGCGGGAGGAAGGAGACTTCCGGACTGTGAGTGGCAGGCAGGGGAGTCCACAGCTCTCCCACCTCGTCCTGCTGACATATCGACAGAACAGACACTGTCTAAACCCTGAGGAAGCTTCCATCTGAGAGGGTGGATGTGGGAGCTGGTGAACTTGCTCTTTCTTCCTGCCACACATGGACTCTCAAACGTGTACAGAGAGCTCATCCCTACATACGAAGGACAAATGGCACTAACAAAAGCACCCCAGAATTCTGAGGTCCCCGGTAACCGCCCCGTCCAGCACAACTAATTAAAAACATTTGAGCGCAGCTGACGTGGTTCAGTGGTTGAATGTCCACCTATGAACCAGGAGGTCACGGTTCGATTCCCCGTCAGGGCACATGCCCGGGTTGCGGGCTCGATTCCCAGTGCAGGCCATGCAGGAGGCAGCCAACAAATAACATATATATATATATATACACATGTATATATATATACACACACACACACACATATATATATATCTTTAAATATATATATTTGAACCTGAGGAGAACTAAACCGACCTGATGATTTTTGACATCTCGTTTCCATGGATGGTTCGAAGCACCGAGCTGTCCCCCACTCTCTTGTGGATCCAGAGTTCGTAACCGATCTTACTGTACAGGCTGAGCATCACCAGCAGCGGCAGGAGGAAGAGGGTGACGAGGATGAAGGTGGTGTAGACCTTCTGGTGCACGGGGCTGCTCCACTCCTCCCAGCAGCAGATGTGCTGCTTTTCGTAGAGGAAGTCGTACTTAACCTTTGGGATGAGAATGGCTGGGTGAGGAGAGCCAGCAGCCAGGGGCCACGGTGATGCAGACTCTCATGTGGTTACCATGGGGACATGCCTCAAACAACATACAATTTGATTGTCCTTTCGTTCTGAACCGTGGGGTTTTTTCTCCCCGCATCACTGCTTAAATTCTTCAGCGTTTTAATACTTTCATCTCTATTTTAAGTGGAATTGAGGTCCAAAGCCTGTTCGCTTTCTATCTCTCTCCACTCTTTTATTTTTATTTTTATTTTTTTCTCTCTCCACTCTTTACACTCTGGTCATAAGTTTTCAATGGGGTACAAGAACACTTCAATGACCGACATATGAGTGAAAATACCAGTTACAATGTCACCCCAATAAATTCAATAAAACAAGAGATTCTGAGGTGAATGAGAAAGTGGGATCCAAACTGATATAAAAATATTGCTGATATAAAAATATTCAGACTCAGTCATAAGCCTTTGAGGTGTGTATTTTATAGAAAGTCAATGTCTGTTTATTAATACCATTTCTGACAGACTCATCTCATCAGTTCAGATGTATTACTAGTAACAACATTAAGAAAAAGAGCAATGCTAATAAGAGACAAAGTAAACATTTAGCATGTATTCAAAAGTCATTTCTCTGGACAATAGGAATAAACGTTATCAAAGTGACTGTCATTTTACCCACTCTGGCACTTCCCAGATGGAAGATACTTAGGTCTTAGCCGTCCTTCTGCCTCCATCCCCAGCAAATTTTATCTCCACTCTTCAATGCCATTTGAAATGGGGGAGGGGGTTTGTATACTCATCAAAGATAAACTTCACACTCTGATCTAGGCATTATTTACAGACACAACTAACTGGGAATGAAAACACTCAGTGAAGAGTAAGTTAAAGATCCAGACTCCCCGGGAACAGGACATCAAAATGAAATCCACCTGACTCCATGCAGATGGTGCCAGCAGGGCCAACCATGGGGACTGCTCGCTGGCTGGGCCTAACGCAGCACAGGTGGTCAGCCCACGGGAACAGATGTGTGCTGGCGGAATGACTGGCTGCTATGACAAGCACTGACCACCAGGGGGCAGACGCTCAACACAGGAGCTGCCCCCTGGTGGTCCGTGCACTCCCACAGGGGGAGCACCACTGAGTGCAGCGGTGGTGTGGCGGGAGCCTCTCCCACCTCCAGGGCAGCACTGAGGATGTCTGACTACCGGCTTAGGCCCACTCCCCACCTAAGCCGGCAGTCGGACATCCCCCGAGGGCTCCTGGACTGCGAGAGGGCGCAGGTTGGGCTGAGGGACCCCCCACCCCAGTGCACAGATTTCGTGCACGGGGCCTCTCGTTGTTCTATATGTCAGCCCTGGGAGGGAGCCTGCAAGAAGAAAGCAAAGGAGTCAGTGGTGCTTTATGGCACCTCAGTCAGGCTCGAACACATTGGCTCTGATAGAATGTAGGCACCAGAAGGAGGCCGTGGGATGTATATAAATACGTTTATTTGCTTTGAAGAATGAACTCATACTTTCTCCTGACAGAAAGCAAATCTGATTTGGCTGCTCTACCCGGCAGCAAGCACTGGCTTTGTCACTTGAATTATTTTCTATAAACTAAATCAGTTCTGTAGATTTAAAATCTATTTGGAGCATGTGCTCCAATAATTGTATTTATTTTTGTTAATCCTCACCCAAGGACATTTTCCCATTGATGTTTAGAGAGAGTGGAAGAGGGAAGGGAAGACAGAGAGAAGCATCCATGTGAGAGAAACACATTGTTATTCTCCTGCACGCACCCCGACCAGGAGCCTGCAACCAAGTACGTGCCCTTGACCAGAATCGAACCCGGGACCCTTTGGTCGGCAGACCGATGCTCTATCCACCGAGCCGAACCGGCTAAAATAATTGTATTCTAAAAGCACACAAATCTCCTAGAGTTCTGTGGGCAGGAAATGGACCCCACAGTGGGAATGGGTTGGGCCATTTCTGAATGGGGCCCCTCCTGCGGGTTTCTTGCCGGAGAACAGGCCTTGGAGAGGGTGCGGGTCACAGAGTGCCGGAGCCCATGCTCCCGGAGCAGCCACTGGAGCAGCAGCAGCCGGAACCTGGGCAGTTTTCTCTTGGAGACATCCATGAAGTAAAGGCTCAGTCACAGGCCACAGTCACACTCAGGGGCACCTGCCCTCCTGTCCCCACTCTGCTCCACGGCCCCAGGAGAGAGGGACAGGCGAGGAGGCGGAGAAGAAGGAGATGGACACCCCCCCTCCAGCAGGCTGGATGCTAGACCCACAGCAGCTCCCACCGGGGAGGGAGACGTTGCCAACTCACGAGGATTCGGGCTGATGGGGTCGTGACACTGACTGGACATGTTAGCGACAAACTAGCACTGTCCTGGCGGTGAGGTGACCGGAGGAACACCAGGCCCGCACCAGGCTTCGTCCTGCGTCCCACCAGGTAGCAGGGAATGGAAGGAGCCGGCCTCCTGCCCGCGTGTTGGAGCCTCGCTCACTCAGCATCCACTTTCGTCGAGAATCAAGCCACATGCTCCGGGACAAAGATGTGCAGAAAAGCGAAACAGGGCCATTCTCTCACATCATCTACAAAATAAACTCCCAACAGGCTACAGGTTCCGTGCAAGGCCTAAGGGCTGAAAGCATAAATCTCCGAGAAGAAAGCACAGCAAGTAACTATCTGACGTCCGTCTGAGTGGTATCTTTTTGGACACATCCCCTCAAGCAAGAGAACAGAATAAAAACAATCAAATGGAACTGCATCAGACTGAAAAGCTTTTGCTCAGCGAAGGAAACCACCAACAAAGTGAAAAGTCCGCCGACCGACTGGGAGGGCTTATTCACGAATGGCTGTCCAGTAAGGGGTTGGTCCACAAAACAGAGAGTAAACTCACACAACTCAATCACAAAACAATAACAATCGATCGAGAAATGGGCAGAGGACATGAAAAGGCATTTCTCCAAAGAGGACATACAGGTGCCAGCAGACCTAGGGAAAGAGGCTCAACGGCACTAATCAGCAGGGAAAGGCAAATCAAACCCACAGTGAGATGCCACCTCACAACTGGCAGAGTGGCTACCATCAGGAAGTCCACAGACACATGTGCTGGGGAGGATGTGGAGCGAAGGGAGCCCTCGTGCACTGCTGGGGGGAGTGCCGACTGGTGCAGCCACCGTGGGAAGCAGGATGGCGATTCCTCAAACTACTAAAATAGAATTACCCTATGACCGAGCAATTGCATTTTTTATATTTACTCAAAAAACAAACAAACAAACACACACATACACACAAACAATGAGAACACTGATTTATCTCTACATTCACTGTGGCATTCTCTACAATAGCCAAGGTAGGGAAGCAGCATAGGTGTCCATCGATAGATTGAGTGGATAAAGAAGTTGAGGTGGCCTGGCCAGTGTGGTTAGGTAGTTGAGCATCGACCTATGATCCAGAAGGTCACAGTTCGATTCCCAGTCAGGGCACATGCCCGGGTTGCGGGCTCCATCTCCAGTAGGGGGCATGCAGTAGGCAGCCGATCAATGATTCTCTCTGATCATTGAGGTTTCTATCTCTCTCTCCCTCTCCCTTCCTCTGTGAAATCAATAAAGATATATTTTTTAAAAGAAGATGAGGTATATGTGTACAATGGAGTACTACTCAGCCATAAAAAGAATGAAATCTTGCCATCTGTGACAACATGAATGGATATAGAGGATATTATGCTAAGGGAAATAATACTAGGCAAAGACAAATACCATGTGATTTCACGTATATGTGGGATCTAAAAACAAAACAAAACATAACCAGACTCATAGAAACAGAGACCACAGGGTGGTTACCAGAAGGGAGGGGAGAGTGGGGTAGCAGGAGAAGGGGAACAGAGTCAACAATATTGTGATGAGTGCACAGGATGAAGATGACAATAGAGTCAGGGGGTGATCACATTATAGGGTCTAAAAATCCCTATATTGTACACCTGAGACTAATATACCCAATATAAGATTGCATACCAACTTGATTAAAATTTAAAAAATAAAAATAAATAAATAACGCCAGGTTTTAAGTGGACCCTTGTCTGAGGCACATCTGACACCCTTGCTGGTGGACCTCGCATGCTGTGTTGATTTCAAAAGCACAGAAGGACGCATAGTTTAAACATTGTCTTAGGGAGTTCTGGGTGACCCCCACCTGCGTTTGAAGACCACTGTCTGTGCTGGACACGCCTCCAGTGGGCGGGGCCACTGGAAACCAGCAGGGCCCCGCCCCCTCTCTGATTCCCCAGGCAAGGCGGGGCCCAGCTGACCAAGAGGATGGATAAGACAATCCCCCCACGTTTCCAATTCAAACTGCAATTTGTCACTGAATAGAAGACAGGTGAGAAAGGACTTAGGACAGAGAATCAACTAATAAGAAGATAATCGATCACAATTTTTTTATGTGACTTTAAAATAAAAATATTTGGAGTGACCCTTGGAGAGCCGTGTCCAGCTTCAGGAAGATGCAGACACTGACCCTGGCCAGTCTGACCCATGGAAGGTCAAGGAAGAGCGAGGTAAAACAGCAGGGAAATCTGAACATGTGTTATTTGAGTCCGGTTGGAAAACCGCCAGTGAAATCATTGAGATCACGCAGATTTGCTGAAATCTCTTGCAGGAAGGAAAAGGATTTCAATCAAGAGGGCGGGACATTCTCATAGTGTCAATATCAGCCCCAGCCCCGAACCCACCTCGAGCCGCTGCACGTGCCACATGGGGGCTCCGACGATGACCGCCACCAGCCAGACCACACCTGTAACAGGGCACAGTTATCAGAATACGACTCAGCCGAGCAAAACACGTCGTGCTCAGTCCTCTAACCATACAGACTCCAAGGCCCCGTGCACCCCATCACCACCCCAGGAGCCGGGAATGGTCTCCTTGTGTGTTCTGACCTCCACCCTCTCAGCCCCTCAAAAGTGCTGCTGGAAGAGTCTCCCTAAAACACATTTCCAATGTTTGAACGTTGGTAACAGTGTCCCATTGCCTCCAAGTTAGACCCGACTCCCTGACATGGTCCCCAAGGGTCTTTGTCATCTCACCCACCTTCCGCTTCCCTCCTACATGTCAGTCCATGTTCTTCGCACCGAGTCCCCTCCTGGGGCTACAGAGCTGGCTTCTGTCCCTGCACCGGAAGGCACCGTGCTGCTCTGTGCCTCCATGCTGGCCTCCCGGATTGGCACCTGCTCGCACGCTCTCTGTGCACTGACTCAGAGCTACCTCCTCTAACAGAGCTTCCCAGGCCACCATCCTTCCCAACTAGAATGGGCCACCTGGATTCTCCCAGCCAAGTAGGTGCTCACTGAATGAATGAAAAACTGAAGCATGACATAGATCACCCTCTACAATTTCTTCTCGAAGAGGAAAGTCCGTTTACCTTCACCACCCAAGATGGGCATTCTTTTCTTATTTACGTAACAAACACAGCAGCAGAAACCGGGAGGCTGTTGGGAGACTTGCTTTAAGGATGTGTTCTTCGCAAGGAGCAAGAGAATCTTCAGAGCCTGGGATGGGCTGGAACCAAGAGCCCGACATCAACTGCAAGGAAAACTTCCCGCTCCCACGCCTCTGCTCTTCCCATATGAGCAGGACCAGTAGGGACACAGTAGGTTGTCTTGGGTTCAAGAAACCAAGGAACTGAGACACAATGGGGTTTTTATAAGGACACACACCACCGGGCACACTGCCCAGAGACTCTTATGATTCAAAACAGTCCTGTGCCTGTCTCTCTCTCTCTCTCTCTCTCTCTCTCTCTCTATCTCTATCTCTTCCCCCCACCTTCCCCCTGCCTCTCTTTCATCCCTCACTTCTCTATCATCTATCTGTCTATCTACCTATCATCTATCTATCTATCATTTATCATCTATCTATCTATCTATCTATCTATCATTTATCTATCATCTATCTATCTATCTCTGCACATGGCCAGGTATAACTATTCTACCCCACTCCTCACTGTATTATGTTACCTTGTGTCCAGTCATTTCTCCAGCCATCACTGGTGTTTGGACAGAGTTGAGTCTAATTGGCTTAGCTCAGTGCCAATCCCGGGTGCAGGGCGGGCTCAGGGGCAGACACCTAAGGCTGGGGGAACACTGCGGAGAGGTCTGTGAGCTCTGAGCAGAGAAGTCTGGCATCTGCTGCTGGGGCAGGTGCACAGTCGTGGCCGGAGGTGGGAGAGGGTCCTGGGCGCTCTGAGCAGGACCCGCTTGGACTGCATGTTACCAACGTTGCTTTCAGATGGCGAGCCCGCTCTGCACCTCTTTCCTTTTTAATAACTCCGTCAAGTGCTGCGCTCTGGGCCCTCCGTCCACACCACCCGCTGCCTCTAGATGTCCTGATGGTGAACGGCTGCCAATTACTAGGAGCCAAGAGGCCTTTGAATTCTTTGTAGGAAGGATGTGACATACATTTTGATGAACTAAAACAAGCAATTTTGTCCTGCCTGGTTTGTCTCCTTGAAATGAGTGGCTTTCAGAAGCCCTGGGCCCCCTGGAGAGCGCGAGAAAGGCTGGCCCCACTCTCCCGCTCTCTGGGTGGTCACTTTGCTAGTAGCTGCTCTGGGAGAGGAGCTTGTTTCGCCTAATGCACTCCATGCTGCGAGGGGCCTGGGCTGTAAACGGCTGGATGCAATGATGGAGCAGAGTCCCCCCTGTGACTGCAGCTCCAGGACGTTTCCCTCCAGGGCCCGCTCAGCAGCCTCGTGGACGGACGCAGGAGGCCAACTGCCCAGTGGCTGTGTCTGCCAGGGTCAGCAGCACCCCGCACCAGTGTTCCTGCGGCCCAGCCTTCTGGGCAGCACCCCTGTTCTCCGCTTTTCTAAACACACTTTTCCTGCCCCTGTGTGTACTGGGCATCATAGCCACCTCTGGGGTCGGGAAGTCATAAGGACTGTTTCCGCAGCCCTGCCACCATGGGCTGGCTTAGGTCACGCCAGCCGGCTGGGAAGGTTGAGCCCTAAACCGAAGGGGCACATCTGGAATGAGAGGCATGGTGCTGGGGTGGGCCCGGAGGGGAGGGGGAGGGAGAGGGAGATGGGGAGGGTGGGTGGGCCTAACGGGGAGGGGGAGGGGAAGGGGGAAGGAGGAGGAGGGGTGGGCCTGGAGGGGAGAGGTGAGGGTGAGTGGGCCCGGAGGACAGGGGGGAGGGTGGGGTGGGCCCAGAGGGCAGGGGGGAAGGTGGGGAGAGCCCGGAGGGCAGCAGGGAAGGTGGGGAGACAGAGAGAACTGAAGCGGGATCATCTTCCCTTTGCGCCCACGCCCTCACCCCCTCACCCAGCGTGGTGAAGGCCCTGCGGTTGGTGCAGTGGCACTTGGCTCGGAGCGGGTGCACCAGGCCATGGTGCCGCTCCACGGCGATGCATGTCAGGGTGAGGATCTCCGTCACCACGGCCGTGCACTGGGCGAAGGGCACCATCTTGCAGACGAAGGCACCTGCGGCCGGGAGAAAAGGGACACCTCAGAGGGGGGACGCTGGGTCTGCGTGGGGATCCGTTCACGCTGAGCCTCCGTCGAAGGCTCTGTCTGCAGCTATACCAAAGAGCACCGTGGCCCAGAGGGTACCCGCTAGCAGGTGGGCTCCCTGAGGGGCTTCTGAGCTCCCAGGCTGTGTGACCCAGGAATAGAGGAGTGACAGGGCCTTTGAGACGGGCAGCAGCAGGAGGCCTGGCCTTCCCTGCAGGAGAGAAGGGGGGGGTGGGCAGCCTTCTGGGCCCCACAACCTTTGGTCCTTCCCTCGGGTGCCTGCCAGTCACACACAGGACCAACTCTCCCCAAAGACACCCACACCCCTATTCCTCTGCTCTGCTCCTCCGACCTCCTGCCCAAGACTCCGCCTGGTCACCCAGTTCCTCCCTCAGCGGCTTTCACTTTCTCTTTCTTAAGCCGTGGCCCCGGGCAAGCCCTGGCTGCAGACGTGGCTGCTGTGATATTGTTTTGGATCTGTGCACCCACTGCAGCCTTATGTGTCTGATGTCTTCGCGTCTGTGTTTGGGAGCCCGGCCTGCAGTCTCCGTGGCAGATGCGTCTTGCTCGTTGCCACCACATGCATTGCTCTGCACGGTCACCTGGGCATCAGCTCGGGGACAGAGATCGCTGAGAAGGCCTGTGGGCCACACTGTCCCCATGCTGAAGCCCATCCCCCTCCCCTTTCCTCAAAGGCGCCGCCAGGCTCTGCGGGGCGGGCTCCTGCCGGCTCACCCATCCCTCCCTCCCTTCCTTCGGAGGAATGACCTCCCCAGTCCCACCCTCACTTCCTGCACTGGAGTCTTTGCTCAGATGTCAACTTCTCAGCCAGGCCAACCCACTGTCCCCTCCCTCCTCTCAGTCCCAGTCTCTCTTATTCCACTCTCCCCCCTAGCTCTGTCACCTGCGGGCCTCCTGTCTCCTGCACTGACGGTTGGTTTTATTGTTTGCTGACAGTCCCCGGACCTCTGAGAAGGTAAACACACCGAGAGCCAGGCTTCTGCCCCTTCATGCACCTAGGCCCGTGTGGTACCCACAGCAGCTCTCAGCGAGCTCGCCCTGAGCGAGCCACAGGAGGCTCTTAGCCACGCAGGGGCCTCCTTTCCTCCTGGAAGAGGCCACCTGGCAAACACCGCCTTCCCTGATCCCGCCCCTTCTCCTGCAGCTCTCAGGGAGTTTCAGACACACCAGCCACCGTTTCCCCGTAGGAGTCTTCTCAGCAGCCCCAGCTGTTCCTCAATGGTCCAGGGGGACCCCCGTGCACAGGGGGGCCTGGCTAACGCAGAAACCATACGACTGCCCTGTCTTCATGGGTCTGAACACCCTCTTTAGTAACTGCGCCTGAAATGTTCACACCTTTTGTGCTACAGTTTCCAAATGGTCCCTTTACATTGAACTTGGAATCAAACTTGAAACGAATGGGGGCCACGTAATAGTTTCTGTGGCTCTGAGATTCCTGTGACTCAGGGGAAATGGAATTAGGTGTTGCTCCCGATACTGCCCTTCCCACCCTTCTCCGAAGCTCCAAAGGGCGACCAAGAGCCAGTCACTGCCCCAACCCTGGTCCAGTTCCCCAAATCCTAACCCTGCCCAGAGGCAAGGCCTCTCTTGCCTGGCACCATCGTTTAAATCAGTGGTTCTCAACCTTCCTAATGCCGCGACCCTTTAATACAGTGCCTCATGTTGTGGTGACCCCCAACCATAAAATTATTCTCGTTGCTACTTCATAACTATAACTTTGCTACTGTTATGAATCGTAATGTAAATATCTGATATGCAGGATGTATTTTCATTGTTACAAATTGAACATAATTAAACCATAGTGATTAATCACAAAAACAATATGTAATTATATATGTGTTTTCCGATGGTCTTAGGCGACCCCTGTGAAAGGGTTGTTCGACCCCCAAAGGGGTTGAGACCCACAGGTTGAGAACCGCTGGTTTAGATGCTAAGTGCAGGAATTTCCTTTCGATACTAATATATTTTGTGGTTTGAACACTGCTCCTACTGTGAATGAAGTAGCTTTACTTCAAATCCTGTTTTGTATGTGATACTTGTGTAAATGAACATGTGAACACATTCTTTATCTGCACATTCATCCTCTCTTTGAAATTTTGATGAGAATTTCTTCTATTCTTTCAACCAAGTTGTGTTGTTATTTTCTTAAGGTGGACAGTCCAAGGTTAAATGAGCATCAGAAGAAACATTCCATGAAATGGACACGGAACCATCATCACACAGTTCAGGCATAACTATCCCAACAAATGAGAATGACTGTCACAGTGGCATCTCCTTGTAGAGCTATCCATCTTGTCCATCGTAATCGCGTGGGACATTGGCCCCCTGACTGCCTGGTGTCATCTGATTCATCCGATCTCGGTGGTGCTCTGAAGTCCAATGTCACCCTCTGTGAAAAGGGACGGATAAGACCCACCAATCCCGTGAGTACATGTGAGTATTTCACACAATGCGATGAGCACCCGGTACCGGATATGTGTTTGAATAAATGGCAGCTTTTCGTCATCATCAGGCAGCCAGGCTAAAAGCACTGAGCTCAGTGTGGCACAGTGGAGGTTGGCAGGTTGCTTGTGGCTCACCTGCCCAGCGCAGGACGTCTCGTTCTATAGGATTATTTCCCAGTGACGATGCCGCAGCGCAGAGGAGGGGTGCCTTCCTGAAGGCCACACAGCTGTGTGTGACGCCCTGTCTCAGTGCAGCTCTCGGTCCATTTGCTCACACGTCACCTGTTCCATAGTCCGCGGGACAGGTCTGCACCAAGCCCTCGTTCTACTCTCTGTCATCTTGCCCTTATGAATCCAGACAGCATTCGCCCAACGCACTACTTCTGACGTTTCTCCAAGCAACTTGCTCAGAAGTCGCCAACACTATTTCCTTGGTCACATCCCCGAGTTCCGTCCATGTCCTGCATGGAACTTATCTTGGCTGAAGGTCCGAGTTCTTCTAAAAAGCAGGTAGGTGCTCTTCGGCTCCCTCCTCATTTATCTTGATCTTTGTTCCTATTCTAACCGGCTCTGCTTTGCCCTTTTTAACTAGGGGATCATTTTTCAAGGTCTGGCGGCCTGGAGCGAAGGAGGCCCTGAGGACTTTGGTTTTGTCTCTGCCCTTTACGAAATGTCAACTACTGACTCTCCCTTCACTTTTAGCTCCTGTTTCTGGTGGCTCTTCAGTGCGCTCCTTCTACATGTTAGCCTTCCCAATGGACTCGTGCAGGTCTAAGCTGTTTTGCAAGAATGTGTCTTTTGTGACATTTCTTCCCATAAATGGCAACCTATGGGAAGCGCTGGCCAAGTGGCTCCACTGGTTGAGTGTAGACCTGTACACGAAGAGGTTGGGGGTTCAATTCTCGATCAGGGCACATGCCCAGATTTTGGGTTCAATCCCAGGTCAGGGATCAGGGAACGTATGGGAGGCAACCCATTGATGTTTCTCTCTCTCTCTCCCTCTCTCTCTCTCTCTCTCTCTTCCTCTCTCTCTCTCTTCCTCTTTCTCTCTCTCTCTCTCTCTCCCCTCCTCCTTCCTCTCTCTCTCTCTCTAAAAATCAAAAACAACATATCCTCAGGAGAGAATTAAAAAATAATAAAAATAAGCTGGGATAATCCTAGAATTCCTGGTGTAGGGCACTGTTTCTTGGGATGCCCTTCCCTTTTTTCCATCTGGGGCCATCAGGTTTTAAGTCAGTGTGTGCTTCTCAGAGCCTGCCTAGAAAGGCTAGTTCTTATATTTTCGTTGTCCATCTACCTGCATTTCTCAATCTCAACACAATTTCCTCTGGTGCATGAACTCTGCTCCCTGTGGGCAGGTGAGGTAGGAACCCCTCCCGGGGAGACAGGCAGACATAGGTCCTCCCAGGGTTGCAAGAGCCAATGAAGATGAAGAGGGTTGAAAGTATGCGGTCCGGTGCCCACCAGGTCACTAGCGACCACGGACCACAGCTTAGATGCTGCTGCTGACCTCTGAGCACCCTTGGCCCCTGCTTGTTCCACTAGCTTCACACCGATCCTGTGTGCCTCCAACATCCTTCTAGTACATTCCCTTCTCAGCGGTTCTCAGAACGAAGTGAACTTACTTGACATCCTTTTTGTTTATTACTTTTTCTCTAGCAGGTACGTTGCCTAAAGTGCAGAATAGGCTGGTCAATGCTCCTTCTGACAGCACAGTCCAAATCTGACGGTTTCCATTTCTACTTGAAAACTGCAATGGTTCCCCTTTGCCTACTGGATCGGATTAGAAGCAAATGCTTTGGTTTAATATTTATCACTCTCCTGCCTTAACTTGCTTATGCAGTTTTATTTCCAGAAGGTAAACGCTTTTCTGGGCACGAATGGTGTCCACTGACCTATACTCACACCCGCCTTCAC
Organism: Myotis vivesi; assembly: GCA_035771395.1. Classification (NCBI taxonomy): domain Eukaryota; kingdom Metazoa; phylum Chordata; class Mammalia; order Chiroptera; family Vespertilionidae; genus Myotis; species Myotis vivesi. The sequence continues at coordinate 105,495,404 of JAWPEG010000011.1, forward strand.
CTCCCATCACACACAGTGCAGGCCTCAATAATTTAAATAGGAATAAGAGCTCATTATTTCTAAAAATGAGGCTTGGAAATAGAAAACAATTGGGCCAGTACTTGTTTTCACTCCAGTGTAACAGTGACTCTCAAAAGGATTCAAGTGAAAAGGACAGAGTGAAATGAACAGAGTACTCACATGCAGGAAAGATGAAAATCATTCTTAGGTTAATTTAGAAAATGCTATAATGAGCTATAATTACATGAAAGCATCTAATGATGATATCCACTCTGAAGAATTTGTTCCAAGGTTGAGTAAAAGAAAACAATGTGAGTTGATTTTGTTCTTCTTTTCTAGCTCTTTAAGATGTAATATTAGGTTCCTGGGATTTGAGGAAATAATAAAAATTAGAGCAGAATGGAATGAAATAGAGAATAAAAATACTATATAAAAATTAATACAACAAAGATCTGGTTCTTTGAAAAGATTAATAAAATTGACAAACCCCTGGTTAGATTCACTAAAAAAAAAAAAGAGAAAAGACCTGGATAAACAAAATCAGAAATGAAAGAGAAGTCACCAAGACATCGCAGATTTACAAAGGATCATACTAGAGCAGTGGTCGGCAAACTGCAGCTCACGAGCCACATGCGGCTCTTTGGCCCCTTGAGTGTGGCTCTTCCTAAGCCTTAGGAGTACCCTAATTAAGTTAATAACAATATACCTACCTATATACTTTAAGTTTAAAAAATTTGGCTCTCAAAAGAAATTTCAATCGTTGTACTGTTGATATTTGGCTCTGCTGACTAATGAGTTTGCCGACCACTGTACTAGAGTATTATGAAACACTGCCTGCCACCAAATTTAATACCTGGAAGAAATGGGTAAGTTCCTAGAAATATATAACCTTCCTAGATGTAATCATGAAGAAATGGAAAATCTCATTAGACGGATAAACACTGAGGAAATGGAAACAAACATCAAAATCCTCCCCCCAAAATAAAAGTCCAGGACCAGATGGCTTCACCAGTGAATTCTACCAAACATTCAAAGATGTGATACCTACCCTTCTCAAACTCTTCCAAAATATTGCAGAAGAGGCAATACTTCCTAACACATTTAATGAGGCCAGTCTAGCCCTGGCACCATAGCACTAGAAAACTGCAGACCAATATCTCTGATGAATATGAATGCAAAAATCCTAAACAAAGTACTAGCCAATCGAATACAACAATACATTTAAAAAATAATACACTATGACCAACTGGGGTTCATTCTAGGGGCACAAAGATGGTTCAACCTATGCAAATCAATGTAATACACATTAATAAAACAAAGGATAATGAGCATATGATCTTATCAATAGATGGAGAAAAGGCATTCGATAAGCTACAACAACCATTTGTGATTAAAACACTCAATAAAATGGGTATAGAAGGAAAGTACATCAACATAATAAAGGCTACATATGACAAACCCTCAGTGAATATCATACTCAATGGTGAATAACTGAAAGCTTTTCCTCTAAAATCAGGAGCAAAATAAGGCCGTCCACTCTCATCACTTCTATCCAACATAGTTCTGGAAGTCTTAGCCAGAGCAATTAGGCAAGAGAAAGAAATAAAGACAGCAAAATCGGAAGGAAGAAGTAAAAGTGTCACTCTGCAGATGACATGATCCTGTATATAGAAAACCCTAAAGATTCCACCAAAAAACTATTAGAAACAATAAACAAATACAGTAAAGTTGCAAGATACAAAATCAATGTACAAAAATCCACTGCCTTCCTTTATACTAACAATAAAGCTTCAGAAAAAAAGAAATGAGAAAAAAAACAATATCATTTGCAATAGCAACAAAAATAATAAAATACTTAGGAATAAACTTAACAAAGGAGTGAAGGACCTATATTCTGAAAACTACAAAGCATTATTAAAATGCTTTATTTAAAGAGATTGAAAAAGACACAACAAAATGGAAAGATAGTCCATGTTCATGGATTAGAAGAATCAACATAGTTAAAATTACCATATTACCCAAAGCAATATACAGATTTAATGCAATCCCCATCAAAATCCCAATGTCATTCTTTGAAATAATAGAATAAAAGTCATCAGATTTTTATGGAACCACAAAAAAAAACAAAAAACCTGAGTAGCCTAAGCAATCCTGAGAAAAGAAATTAAGCCAGAGGTATCATACTACCTGGCTTCAAATTATGCTACAGAGCTACGATAACCAAAACAGCATGGTATTGCCAGAGAAACAGACACACAGACCAATGGAACAGAAATGAGCTCAGAAATAAAACCACATGTATATGGGCAAATCTTTCTTGACAAAGGAGCCAGAAACACATAATGGAGAAAAGAAAGCCTTTTCAATAAATGGTGCTGGGGAAATTGGAAAGCCACGTGCAAAAGAATGAAACTAGATTACAGTTTGTCCCCGTGTACAAAAATTAATTCAAAATGGATCAAAGACCTAAATATAACACCCGAAACTGTAAATTACATAGAAGAAAACATAGGTATTAAACTGATGGACCTTGGTCATAGAGAACATTTGATAAATTTGACCCCAAAGGCAAGGGAAGTAAAGGCAAAATTATGTGAATCAAACTAAAAACTGCGCAGCAAAAGAAACCAACACCAAAACAAAAAGGCAGCCAACCTGAATGGGAGAGGGTGCTTGCAGACAGCAGCTCTGACAAGGGGTTAATATCCAAAATGTATAAAGAACTCACCCAACTCAATACCAAACACACAATCCAATTAAAAAACGGGGAAGGAACCTGAACAAACACCCCTCCCAAGGAGACATACAAACAGCCAACAGATACAGGAAAAGATGTTCAACCTCATTGGCAATTAGGGAAATGCAAATCGAAACTACAGTGAGCTACCACTTCACACCTGTTAGAGCAGCCATCATCAACAAGACAAGCACTAACAAGTGTTGGAGAGGGTGTGGAGGAAAAGGAGCCCTCATTCACTGCTGGTGGGAATGTCAACTGGTACAACCACCATGGAAAACAGTATGGTGGTTCCTCATAAAATTAAGAATAGAGTTACCATATGACCCAGCAATCTCTCTTCTGGGTCAAAAAATTCAAAAACGTTTATTCACAAAGATATATGTACCCCGATGTTCACTGCAGCATATTTTTTAAAAATATATTTTTATTGATTTCAGAGAGGAAGGGAGAGGGAGAGAGAGATAGAAACCTCAATGATGAGAGAGAATCATTGATTGGCTGCCTCCTGCATGCCTCCCCCCCTTGGGATGGAGCCCACACTGGGCATGTGCCCTTGACTGGAATTGAACCCGGGACCCTTCAGTCCACAGGCCACTGCTCTATCCACTGAGCCAAACCAGCTAGGGCCATTTCAGCATTATTAATGGTGGCCAAGACATGGAGATAACCCAAGTGTCCTTTGATAGAGGACTGGATAAAGAAGATGTGGTACATATATATTACTTGCCCATAAGAAAAGATGAAATACTGCCATTTGTGACCACATGGATGGACCTTAAGAATAGTATGCTAGCCTTAACCAGTTTGGCTCAGTGGATAGAGCGTCCGCCTGTGGACTGAAAGGTCCCAAGTTTGATTCCGGTCAAGGGCATGTACCTTGGTTTTGGGTACATCCCCAGTGGGCGGTGTGCAGGAGGCAGCTGATCGATGTTTCTCTCTCATTAATGTTTCTAACACTCTATCCTTCTCCCTTCCTCTCTGTAAAAAATCAATAAAATATATTTTTTTAAAAAAAGAATAGTATGCTAAGTGAAATAAGTCAGTCAGCAAAAGCTAAGAACCATATGACTTCACTCATATGTGGGATATAATACGGAAACTCATAGACACAGACAATAGTAGGGTGGTTACCAGAGGGAAGGGGGGTGGAGGGGATAGTATAGGGGCTGAGACATATGGTGACGGAAGATGGTTTGTCTTTGGGTGGTGGGCACACAATGACGTATACAGATCACGTATTATAGAAATGTGCACTTGGAACGATATGATCCTATTAACCAATGTCACCCCAATAAATTTTAAAAAATGAACAGACATTTACAGTTTTTTAACAGAAAGGCTACTGATACAACCTCTATTTACTAGTAAAACAGTGGTTTACCAGGACCCAGAAGCCACTGTGGGTAACGTCCTGCATTTCAGATCAGCCAGAGATGTGGTAGTGAAGATACCCAATGGCCAGACTAAAGTGCTAGCTCGGCGGATGCCAGGTAAGAGAAGGAAGAACGTAGACAGTCCCAGGCTAAGCACTCAGAAAGTGCAGAACCGGAATGTGAACTTAACACCACGTGCACTGAAGGAGCAGCGTCTGCTGGCGCATTGCACAGTGTGGTTCGAGAGGCAGCGCTGCTCCCTGCCTCTCCCTAAACACAGTGTCTTCAGGGACACGTTTCACTTCCGCAAATCCAGGGATATTTGTTTAGGGCGGGAGAGCCTTATGTTCATGTAGCATCGCCCCCAAACACAAGGCAGCTGCTGCGTTGGCCAAGGAGGAAAGCGCTGTGTGGACCGAGAGCCCAGTGTACACAAAGCCAGCATGCCATGCTCGAGCCCAGCTAGTCGAAGGGAGAAGGGAGTCTGTGGTGGAGCTGGGGCCTCGCCTGCTCCTGCCCCACCTCCTGGGCTCCGGGCGCTGGGGAAACCTTGCTGTGGGCTGTGCTAACTTAGAACCGTTCTTCTTGCCTGGCCGGCGTGGCTCAGTGGTTCAGCGTTGACCTATAAACCAGGAGGTCACGGTTCGATTCCTGGTCAGGGCACCTGCCCGGGTTTGACGGCTCAATCCCCAGTGTGGGGTGTGCAGGAGGCAGCCGATCCGTGATTCTCTCTCGTCATTGATGTTTCTATCTCTCTCCCTCTCCCTTCCTCTCTGAAATCAATAAAAATATATTTTAAACAAAGAACCGTTCTTCTCATCTTTCTCCATGTGTCTCCTTTCTCCACATTTTCATCAGTTTTAACTTCTCTGCACATCCCTCTTGCAGGAGCCCGGCAAGGTCGGAGGCTTTAGTAAAATGTAGCTGCTCCAGCACAGTGGCCGCTCCGAGGTCCACGTGGGACCCCCTGCGGGCAGCCTGCCTCTGCAGGTCCCGGCATCGGTCTCCAACTGCCCCTTTTAAAAGCGGTAACAGCTGGACACCACTGTCTGTGCAGCCGGGCACTGCGCTATCTGAGCGCTTTGCATCCACTTTTCCTCTCGGCCTTCCTCACAGCCCAGGCCTGTCAGCATTTACAGAGCATCAGTGGTTCTCAACCTTGGCTGCAAGTTAGAATCTTTTCTTAATTTTTGTTTTTGTTTTTTTAATTTTTATTGAATTCAGAGAGGAAGGGAGAGGGAGAGAGAGACTGAAACATCAATGATGAGAGAGAATCATCTATCGGCTGCCTTCTGCTCGCCCCACACTGGGGATCGAGCCCACAACCCAGTCATGTGCCCTGACTGGGAATGGAGCTGTGACTTCCTGGTTCACAGGTCAAGGCCCAGCCACTGAAGTTCTGTTGGGAACTTCTGGAAATCTGGTGGCAGGTGTCACACTCAGCCGGTTAATGGGAATCTCAGGGCAGGAACAGGCGCTGTTTGTGAGCTCCCAGGCGATGCCCAGCGTTGCCGAGGCTGAGACCCGCTGCTCTAGGAGGAAGTCCCCACCAGCTGCTCAGAGCGCTGAGTCTGACTCTCTCTCCTAAGCAGCCGTATGCACCTGCAGCAAATGCACTGGGTGTGCGGTTCCCCGGGCACTGCCGCTACCTGGGGTGTTTGAAATCCTTTCCTGGAATTGCTTCCAGTCAATTTCCCAGCCACCGTTAGACAGTCCTTCTCACTGACCGCAGGCCCAAAGGGGGAGCCACCTTCTCACTGCACCCCAGGCTCGCAGGGGGAGCCACAGCGCTGTGTGCTGGGACCGTCCTGGCCCGCTGGGGCTTCACTCACCACAGGACAAAGGTGGCTCCTGTCCTGGCTGGGCTGCACTCACCACAGGATGGAGGCTGGGTCGACCCTCTCCCTGGCCCCAGGCACTCCCCACCGCACCTTCTTGATGCTGAGAGCCAGGAGGAGACTGGGTTAGAGCTGACCTCCCAGCTCCTGGGAGCTCTTCAGAAGGAGTCCTCCCACGCCTTAAGCTCCCATAGCCTCAGTCACCACAAGTCCCTGTCTCCTAGCCCCTCCCTAGGCTCTGGACAACCAGGACCTGAACATCCCCTACCCTGACCCAAGGCCCCCACTTCCCAACACTCCCACTTCGCTCTCCACACTGCACTGTCCCCACTGCACTCTCCCCACTGTGCATCCCCACTGCGCTCTCCCCACTGCGCTCCTCACTGCGCATCCCCACTGCACATCCCCACTGCGCTGTCCCCACTGCGCATCCAGAGGCCTGATGTCAGCAGATGCTCACGCTTCCTCCATCCTTTCTTAGAACCTGCCTCCCCTCCTAATCTGAGTGAGGCCTGGCTCGTCCACAGGTCACCCTCCTCAGCACCCACATCCCACGGACACTCTCCTCAGCACCCACCGCCCACAGGTCACCCTCCTCAGCACCCACATCCCACGGACACCCTCCTCAGCACCCACCTCCCACAGGTCACCCTCCTCAGCACCCACATCCCACGGACACCCTCCTCAGCACCCACCTCCCATAGGTCACCCTCCTCAGCACCCAAGCCCCACAGCAGAGCCAGGAATTGCGGAATAGGAGAGTGGCTCCCAGGACTACTCATTAGGGCAGCCCTGGGCAGCGGTGTGGAACGCGGGATGCTGGTAAGACACCCACGTGTAAGTGTCTGTCGTCACATGAGGGGAGAGCCACAGCTGAGACGACAACTGGACACTGATATCAAGGTCACCCGCAAAGAGGCCAGAGTCCCCAGGGCCGTGTCTGCAGAAATGAGCAAGGAAAGAAAAGAGGCTTAGAGAGGAAGTGAGAACCTACCCAGCGGAACATCAGGACAGGGACAGAGGAGACAAGCCAGAAGGAGAAGAGGCAGCTGTGGGATCCGCCAGAGAGCAAAGTGTTGCATTTCCCTGGAAAATGCCACTGAATGCACCTGGAAAAACAGAACACTGTTTTCCTAATTTGCCTGGAAGAAAAACAGCAGGTGCCATCCCATCCATGGATTTGGGAGAGTTTTAGATGTTATGACAAAACGGCTAAAAGGAGGAGGGAGTCGGAGACCAGATGCGGAGGCCAGGCTGCAGGTCCGCACAGGAAAGTCCACTGCTGGCTTCTGACCACACAGGTGTGCGAGCAGAGGGGAGTCAGAACTCCCAGGGCCCCTCTCCCCATCACTATGACAACACAACCCATTCTTGCCTTGGTGATACCAGGAAAGTCACAAGCAAGCGCCATTCACTTTTCTTGGGGGAAGGACCCCTATGCCTGCTCACTCCTATTGGGAGGTTTTGGGAGGTTTCGGGGGACTGGGAGTGATGGCTGGTGGGTGGGACGTGGCTGATGCTGGGATGCTAATGCAGGTGTGTAAGGGGACTGGTGGGCAGCTTGCCTCCTGCTGGGCAGGCCTGGAGGCCGAGCATCCCTGATCACCTCCTGGTGAGTGTCACTCAATGAAACACCAGCATTTGGGATCCCCTTGTCTCCCACGGTGCTATCATGCACCAAGGGAAGCCCATGTCTCTGCTCCGTGGTGTGCCGGACACCAACCGTGTGGGGTTGTTTTAAAGGCCTCCCTCGTGGCATCGATTCCCACCGTGGAAATCTCCCGCCATGACCTGCAGCAGCAGCACGAGGGATTTCCGTGGGGACCTGGGCAGAGCCGCACGGGTGGGCTCAGGGCGGGCTGGCTCCTGGCGCAGAGGGACAGCGTCTGGACTAGCGATTGACCTGGAGCCACACCAGCTGGGTTTTCAGTCCTCAGAGGATATATTTTTATTGGTTTTGGAGACAGAGGGAGGGAGGAGAGGAGGCGGGCAGAGAGAGAGAGACATCTATGTAAGAGAGAAACATCAGTCGGCGGCCTCCCATATGCACCTGGACCAGGATCAAACCCGAAACCTAGGTATGTGCCCCACTAAATTGACCCTGTGACCTTTTGGTGTACAGGGCAATGCTCCAAGCAATGGAGCCACCAACTGGGGCTCAGAGGTCAATTCTATAGGCTTTCGGGAGCATCTCTGTGCAGCCAGGCCTGAGAGCCATGGGCCTCACCTGGGAATCTGGTCAAAATGCAGCTCTACCCGGAGGTGCTGCTGGTCCCCAGCCAGGGACGTGAGTGGCAGAAACAGACCAACACCCGGTCGGTCATCCCCACCCACCATGGTCAGAGCGTTTGGAGAGGCTTTGGGACTCGTCCCACCTGGAAGTCTGTGAATTATTTGGGGCCAAACCCACAGAAAGGCTTTCTTTCCCCCAAGTGCATTTTACCTTTTGAATGTGAAGTAAATGCCAACATCATCAAGATCTGTCATAATAAAATGACAAAAGCAATAACAGCAATAAAAGAAGAGCTGACAATACTGGGCAAAGCCCCCCACCTGTGCCCTCCCCAGCAACCCTGCAAGCCTTCCCCTCTCCCTGAGTGTCCTTTTCTGTGTTGCTTACTCAGGTTACAAGAATATTTATTCTATAAATCTGGCCCCAGACAAACATAGGCCACCTCCAACCAAACACTCCTCAACAGAATTACTGCTTTGCATCTTCATGTCATGGTTAGTGTTTTTCAAAGCACTTTTACTAGCACTTGTTATCCTCTCACTCACCCTGTAAAATAAATAAGCAACGTATTGCCCTTTCTCAGCATTTAGCAGCTAAAGGAAACCCCTCCATGATGCGGGAATCGAAGAAACAGGAAGCACGAAAGAAGCCTGTGTGGGGCCACCCGAGTCCTCAGGTGGGAAGAGGCAGGTGCATCCTTCCCTGGCCTTGCTCTCCAGCCAGCTCGGCTCTGAAGGCTGCCTCATCCTGCTTCCCAGCGTCCAGAACTCTCACGCTTCATTGAGACACCAAGGTCCAGACACATAGAACTGATATAGCTTAGAGCCACAGGAGGAATCTAGGCTTTTGATCCTCAGTAGAAGGTCCACTTTGCTCAGCGATGCTGTCCTTTAAACATGGAGCTACAACCTCCCAGCAATACATTTGCTTCCTAAGTCTGTCTTCACAAACATTTAGAAACAAAAGCGCCTGTGCCTATTTCTAAGGACAATAAATTATATAAGACTAGTAGCCCTGCCCTGACCGGTTTGGCTCAGTGGATAGAGCGTCGGCCTGCGGACTGAAGGGTCCCAGGTTCGATTCCGGTCAAGGGCATGTACCTTGGTTGCGGGCACATCCACAGTAAGGGGGTGTGCAGGAGGCAGCTGATCGATGTTTCTCTCTCATCGATGTTTCTGGCTCTCTATCCCTCACAATTCCTCTCTGTAAAAAATCAATAAAATATATTTTTTTTAAAAAAGACTAGTAGCCCTGCACACGAATCCGTGTGCCAGTAGGCTGCTGCAACCCTCCTGTAGCTCCCTGGCCCACCCTCCTGCTGATGCGTGATCTGGTTGTGAAGCTTGGTCCTTAGGCCTCAGGGTGTAACAGCTAATTAGCATATTCCTCTCTTATTATATAGGATGATCAAAAGATTCCACATACACTTTATGGAGGTAGTTGCACTGGGCAACTTTAACATACTCCACCGAGTAATTCTGAGTGACTGAGGAAGTCTCTAACCCGGAAATCCACTTCCCGCCCCCTGCACTGCAATCCACTTCCCAGTCGCTGCTCTGGACTGGAGTGTTGTCTGCATGTGGGGAAATATTTACATTCTAGAGGAGACAGGAATGAGTCGGGGTGGGGGGGGGGGGGGGAGCAATGGTNGGCCCGCCCCCCGCCCCCCCCCCCCCCCCCCCCCCCCCCCCCCCCCCCCCCCCCCCCCCCCCCCCCCCCCCCCCCCCCCCCGAGAGCAATGCCAGGGAGAGAAACTGAGGATCTCAACTTGGTGACTGTGGGATGCAAGGACTACCCTGCAGGAGATTAAAAGGAATTAGCAAGGGGCAGGAAATGGCAGGGCCTGAGGGCAGAAGGTCAACTTCTCTCACAGCCTCCCCCTGTCTCCACCACTTTGGGAGGATTCTGGATTGAGGGTCTGAGTGCACCCACCCAGGGAAATGCCTCCTTCCCAGGTGCAGCCAGGGACCTGCGGGTGCTTGTGGGTGATGAGGACACACTCTCCAGCTGCCTCTGGAAGGACTGGATTGTTCTGGAAGTGCAGTGTCTACTCTCCCAACCTCCACACACTGCCCTGGACTCAGGGACCCCCAGGCTCTGCAGTTTCCACTCCCCACTAAGGAGGGAGAGGAACTGTCTCCTCTCTCGGGAGGGCAGAGGTTCTGTGTTCCTCCTCGCGCCTGGTCCTGATAATCCTTTTATAAATGACGGGTCCAAGGCACCCTTCTCTGCAAATGGATTATATTAGTCTTTATAAAGGTTTAAGTCCACAGGTCTGGAAGCCACACTGGCACCTTGGGGAGTGCCAGGGTTGGGGATGTGGGGATGTTGGGGCTTTTAGTATTTAGTATCTGTTATTAAAAATTAGAAAAAACAAAACCTTTGTAATTATCTTTTATTAAATATTAGGGGGAAAAACCTTGGTCATTATCTTCTATTAAAAACTAGAGGCCTGGTGCACAGATTCATGCACCGGTGGGGTCCCTCAGCCTGGTCTGTGGGATGGGGCCGAAACTGGCTCTCTAACATCCCCTGAGGGGTCCCGGATTGTGAGAGGGCGCAGGCCAGGTCAAGGGACCCCACGGTGCATGATCAGGGCCAGGGAGGGACTGAGGGAGGGCTCCAGGGCCTGTCTGGCCCATCTCGCTCAGTCCTGATCCAAGGGATCCCAGCAGCAAGCTAACCTACTAGACAGAGCGTCTGCCCCCAGGTGGTCAGTGTGCCTCATAGGGACTGTTCCAATGGTGGAAGGGTGGGACACTTAGCATATTAGGCTTTTATTATGTAGGATTAGGAAAAAATCTTGGTAATTATCAAAAGAAGCCTGAACTGGCTGGAGAGTGGGAAGCGCCCCACCCCCAAGCCGGTCCCTGACCCTGTCGCTAAGCGACAAGGAGAGAAAAACTCGGACAGATCCCAAGAGGCAAAAACTTTTCTGCAAGTGAGCACAAGTGAGGAAGTTCTAAGGCCGGACCCTCTGCTAGAGAGACAGTCAGGAGGTCAGAGGAGCAGACTGTGGGGGGGGGGGGGGTCCCCTGGAAGGCCTGAGATGGACAGGCAGTGGACTCACCCCCCAGCCAGGTGTCCCAGACGTTCTGGAGCGTCGTGACCGGGATGCAGAAGAAGGCGATGAGCAGGTCGCTGAGCGCCAGGGAGCAGATGAAGATGTTGGTGACGGTGCGCATGGCCTTGCTGCGGGCCACCACGTAGACCACCAGCGTGTTGCCGAAGAGCGCCAGCGCGAAGATGAGCGCGCCGGCCAGCACGAGGGCCAGCTGGGCGCGCGCCGGCAGCTGGGGCACCGAGACCAGCGGCCGCAGCCCGTACCGCGCGATGAACTGCCGGCGGGTCAGGTTGTGGTCCCGCAGCAGCCGGGAGAACTGCTCCTGGGTGATGTTGAGCGACTGCATCGCGCTGGCCCAGCCCGGTGCCCCGACAGCCTGGCCCCCCCACCCCACCCCACCCCGGGCGCCGGCAGGCAGGTGCAGAGAGGGCAGCCCGGGCAAGACGTGCGCACCGACCGGCGGTTCTCAAGTGCAAGTGCGGCTCCGTCCTCCTGAGCGCACCGCCGGCTCCGCTCCGCGCTCCAATCCGCGCTCCTGGCGGGGAGGTGGGGCTGCGCCTGGCTGAGCGCTGTCGCCTCCCACCCAGGGAGGGAGGCCGCTCCACTCCGCGGCACCCTCCTCCTCCCCAGGGCATGGATGGGCAGAGCTCAGGTCCCTCGTTTGCTTTCTCCTCTTATGAAATAATGTGGCCACGTCGTTTCTGTTGTTTTAAAAAAAATAATTATAATAACACAGAGGTCCTGTGCGTCCCTCACCTGGTTTCTCCCTCTGATTCCATCTTACCTTAATCCTGGAGAGAGAGAGAGAGAGAGAGAGAGAGAGAGAGAGAGAGAGAGAGAGAGTTAGTTGGGAGGGAGGGGAGCCTGTGTCATTTTATCCCAAGTGAAGACCCCTGGAACCACCACCAGAATCTGGCCAGGGCGACCTCCGTCCTGCCCCCAGCTCTCCCATCACCTCCCACCCCTCCAGGTCACCAATCTGTCCTCCAGCTCAGTGCTACTTCTGACGGAGGTTGTGTACACACACGGGCCGGACAGGGCACAGCCTGTGGATGCTGACTTTCCCACTCAGCACAGCGCCCTTCAGATCAGCGCCCGTCGGGTATTTCCGGGCTCCTGTTTGTGGCTGAGGAGGAATCACAGCTCCCTGCACCAGTCACTGTTGTGGGCCTGCGGGTGTTTCCGGGGTGGGGCTATTACAAGTAAAGCTGCTGTGAAGGGTCGTGTCCAGATGTTTTGTGTAGACGTAACGTGTTCATTTCCCCGGGAAATGCCAAGAATTGTGCAGGTTGAGTTTATGGTTTGTATGTTTAGGTTTTGAAGAAATTGCCAGATCGCTTTCCAGAGTGGCTTGTACCATGTTACATTCCCACCAGCAATGTATGAAATTTGGTCTCTCCACAACCTTGCCAGCATCTGACGCTGTCTTTTTTTTTGCGGTTGTGAGTGTGTAGCGATACCTCATTGAATCTTCATCTGCCTGACAGCGATGCTGCGGAACATCGTCTGGGTGCTTGCTTGCCATTCCGGGTGTCTAGCATGTGCCTTGCCCGTATTCTAATTGAACTGTTTGGCTTATTAGCTGTTGAGTTTTACAGGCTCCTTTCGTAGGTGAGACACCAGTCCTTTGCCAAATCACTGGTTTGCACATATTTCCTTCGGTCTGTTACCTTGTTATGTATCCTCTTAACAGAGCCTCACAGGTCACAGTTTTTCATTGCAGTGAAGTCCCATTGATCAATTTCTCCTTTTATTGATTAGACTTTTGACGTCCCATTGAATTCTTCACCGAGTCCAGTGACCCCAAAGTTGCTTCTATGTCTTCCTCTGTGAGGCCAGAAGTTGGAAATAACTCACGTGTCCATCATGAGTGGGTGAGCAAATGTGCCCTGCACATACCATTTTACTCAGCCTTCACAAGAAAGGACATGCTCACACAGGCTGCAACATAGATGAGCCTAAGGAACAGTGTGTTAGTGACATCCACCGGTCACAAAAGGACAGCACAGCGAGGCTCCGCTTACCTGTGGTGTCTGGAGGCATCAGGGTCACAGAGGCAGAAAGCAGGTGGCTGGGGGGCAGGGAGCAGGGCACCGGGCCTTGTTATTTCCAGGTGTGGAGTTCCAGATTTGCAAGATGAAAAGACTTCTGACAGGCATGGGAACGTGCTTACCGCTGAGCTGTACACTCAAACGTGGTTAAGATGTCAAATGTTACGTATATTTCACCACAATTTCTTCCAAAAGGAAAAGACTGCAATAATGAACCGCGCTTTATAGGCATTATTTTATTTCATTTTCACAATGACTGTTCATCGTCCTTTCTATGCAAATGAAAAGGGGAAGCAGAGAGACTATTACGAAACTCCCTCAAGATCACACTGTTACAAACTGTTAGTTTGCTTCTCAAAATTCCGGGCAGTCAGACTCTTAAGCCCGTGCTGTCTTTATTACAAAGCAAGGGGCTGTAAACTAGCTGGACAAGACCAGGAGGAGGAGGCGGCACGGGAGCATGAGGCTGATAATGAGGCCCTGGGCAGGCGTCGTACCAGCAAACCTGGTTCCAGGACGCTACCGCCGGGTGGGTTACCCAGCCACCACCTCCCTGACAACAAGGATTCCGGGGCCCAAGGAGAAGCATCACGGACCATTGCAGTCCTCGTGACCTAAAAAAGGAAGGAAGCAGCCATTTCCCTCGCTCTGGACTCAGAGGAATTTAGCTCCTTAGTTTTTACATAAGAAATCTCAAAGAATACAATGTACCACGTGCCCAATAGCAGCGAGCGGTCTGCAGGTGACCGTTCACAATGCAAGCCTAACGGCAGTCGTGGCTCTGAAAGCGGTTTGTACAAAGACCAGGAGAATAACACCTAGGCGTGCTGCTGCCTGCTGATTGGGCCCAGTGGGAGAGAGCTTCGGGAAGGTATCACCACTCCTCTCACAGAAATCAGCCCCGACTCACTGCCAGGCTGTGGGCAGGGCACGCAGAGGGTGGGGAGCCACAGTGAGACACAGATTATCTCCGCGGCGGATCGGAAAGAGATCGCGTGTTCCGCACACAACGTGTCCCCCAGTTCGTTTCAGCACTTTAAGGGGCTCAGCAGCATTGTCTGCTATTCAGGTGGACCCTGCCCATTCGGGCCAGCTCAGCACCCGCTTGTGTAACGTGCAGCCTGAGAATCTGCGTGCCCGACGTGGCTGAAGAGCCACCACTGAAAACCTTCAGGAAATCAGGAGGCCGAGAAAACCGGTGTCAGCTGGACATGGGTGAATGGTCACCTTCCCCCCAGAAGGCAGATGGGGGTTTTAAACCACGCATGTGCCCTGGCTAGTTTGGCTCACTGAAGGGTCCCAGGTTCAATTCCAGTCAAGGGCACGTGCCTGGGTTGTGGGCTCACTCCCCAGTAAGGGACATGCAGGAGGCAGCCAATCAACGATTCTCTCTCATCATTGATGTTTCTGTCTCTCCCTCTCCCTTCCTCTCTGAAATCAATAAAAATATATATTTTACACACACACACACACACACACACACACACACACACACGGCCAGTGAGATTGCAGAGGGCCTTGATAAGGAGCAGGGGTCGTCAGCCCAGGTTTCTGGGAGAACGGTTGTGGCGAAGACTGCGTTACACAGGGGTTGCTAGGATCCCAGCTGACCTATAGCCTTGGGATGGCAAGAACTATGGAAGGTTAATGGTTCTACTGTGAGCAGTTTTAAAAAAAAATCATATTGTGGACGAAAGGGGCCACATGCTGACCTGACAAGCTCAGGGGAGGCCTGCATGGCAGTCTTGCAAACTCAGAGACCTAAAGTAACCACAAAGGATGGTCTGAAATGAAACTTTAACTAAAAGCAGTAATGGTGGGCAGTTATGTCCTAGGCCAGTATCTTCACTGACAAGATCAACTTTGATCCTTACTGAGCCCATTTGCCTTTTTGCCTCTAAGATAACATACCCTTGAAATGTCTGGGTAACTTGTAACTTCCCTTTTTCTGGAGCCCTTGGGGCACAACCAAATGTGCTGGGCGCCAGGACAGATGCCACAAATTCCTTCATTATCATGTTAATTGATCCTGCACCCACCTAAGTAAGTGTCCATCATTTTACTTTTTATCCAATCCCAGGGGTTTCCCTGCTTTGCTTTCTCCCACCTCTATTCTATCACCAATGGATTTCATGTAACCCATCTATGTCCCTCCTTTGATTGCAAATGTATAAATACAAATGTAACCCGCTATTCTCCGGAGCACTATCTCAATTCGTTGAGGTTCTGCATCCCGGCCTATGTCGATAGTTTGGCTCAAATAAACTCACAAAAAATTCTTTACAGGTTTCAATGTTTGTTTGTTTTTTACGTTAACAATGTGAACTGTTTAGCACCTCGCCTAACAAGAAATGGGTGATAAACATGAGCGATTATGATTTTCTCCTGTAAAAACAGCAAGCATGGGTTTAAAAGAATGGTGAGTTTAACCCGAAGCCCTTCAAGAAATGTGTTCATTTCCACTAAACTTGTCTTTTTTTTGTCACTATATGTAGTCACTGGAGAGTAACTCCCTATTTTGCAGTCTCCTGAGGTTCATTCTTTCAAACACAAGAGTTACTTAAGGATTTGCACACAAGAGTGACAGAGTAGCTGAGTATCAGAGAGGCCTTAGGGTCCTTCTAGGGGACTTTCACAGTTAAGTCTTTTGTTGTTGTTTATTTTTAAATATGCTTTTATTTTTTTTTTTAGAGAGAGAAGAAGGAGAGGGAGAGAGAAATGTTGATGAGAGAGAAACATGATTGGCTGCCTCCTGCACGCATCCTACTGGGGATCAAGCCCACAACCTGGGCATGTGCCCTGATCAGATTCAAACCTGGGACCTCTTGGTGCATGGGTCGATGCTCAACCACTACGCCACACCATCCAGGCCACAGTTAAGTTTTAACCTCCCTAATATTAGCTGACTTGTTCACAAGGTTTTAATAAAACAAAGATTTCATGCAATATATTACTAAATTAATAAGGTATGATTTGATTTAGTATGTGAGAGAATACAAGTCTATATTAATGGAGAGATGGTAAAGGGTTAACTGGTTTTTCTGAGTGGTATAAGAACGATTCTTTTTTCTTTTTTGCTAATCCTTATCCAAGGATATTTTTCCCATTAAATTTTTTTTGTCCCTATATGTGATTTTTTAAAATATTTTTATTGATTTCAGAAAGGAAGGGAGAGGGAGAGAGAGAAACATTAATGATGAGAGAGAATCATTGATCAGCTGCCTCTTGCATGCCCCACGCTGGGGATCAAGCCCACAACCTGGGCATGTTCCCTGACCAGGAATCAAACCATGTCCTCCTGGTTCATAAGTCAATGCTCAACCACTGAGCCATGCTGGCTTGGCTTCCATTAATTTTTAGAGAGAGTGGAAGGGAGGAAGGGAAGGGAGGGGAAAGAGAGAGAGAGAGAGAGAGAGAGAGAGAGAGAGAGAGAGAGAGAAAGAAACATTGATGCGAGGGAGACATATTAATTGGTTGCCTCCCACACACACCCCACTGAGGCTGGGGTTGAACCTGCAACCCAGGTACATGCCCTTGACTGGAATCAAACCCATGACCCTTTGGTGCTCAGGCCAATGTTTTGACCACTCTCACTCTCTGAGATCAATAAAAATTGAGACACACCAGCCAGGGAAGAACAGATCATTTCAGTTACTTTGTTTTGGTTATAAGTATTTTCTATTTCCTCCTACAAGGAAAATATATAAATGAGGAAAATATATCTGAATTTTAAAAGGTAGAGAGACCAGGAATGTCAAGATCTAACATTTGTATGAGTGGGTGTGAACACACATGGAATGCACTTGTTTACATGTTCTAGCCCAGGGGTTTGGCCGACAGGAATCGCAGTCTCCAGTGGTAGGTATAGGGAGCAGCTATAGGGTGAAGCTTTGGATTGACCTGTGGCAGAGCCACAAACAAGTCTCAGCTTAGAGGGCAGAGCTCTCCTAGCATAATTAAGCCTGACCTTATAGCGCCCCCTAGATCCTTCCTGGGAAGCTAATGGGCTGAGGGAGGTGCAGCACGTGCTACCCAAACAAGTGAAACTCACAAGAACATTGTAACTACGGTGACCACCGCCTTGTTTTTCTCTGACTATAAAACAAAGGCTCAGCTTGCCGGCTGGATCCTTCTCTGTAGCCTCATCCCAGCACAGTAGACCCACCAAGCCCCAGCTATATTCTCTTTGTCTGTCTTTTCTTTAATACTTCACTGCCTCTCCTCAGGCTCACTGAACGAACCTTGACTGAGCTGGCACAGCACACGTAGGAAAAAGTGAATCAGAACATCCACCCACTTACTCAACAAACACACTGTTCCTGGGACGCTCCGCATGCTAAGGGCTGTGTCAGGAATAACTCGGTAGCTGCGAGACACTGTACAGCTGGTGACAGAGGCTTTGGCCTTCACACAAAAAGAACAGAAACCAACTTTCCCCAATTTTCCCAGGCCCCAGGTAGGTTCTGATTGAATTACAGGTGGTTCAGGTGACTCTCAGAGGCAGCCCCGCCTGCAGAGAGGGTGCTGAGTCTGCTGGACCTGGGGTCTGAGGGGCGTGAGGGGTGAAGGGAGAGCCTGGGCGGAGGCTGGACAGAGGTGGTGGAGCGGCGGGGAGGAGGGGTGCCCAGTGAGATCCTCTGTGTCCCCGCTCACAAGGGTGGCCTGTTTCACCGAAAAGGACCTGGCACCTCTGATGAAGGAGCAACCTGTGCCGGCCCCGCTGGGGCCTCCCTTGTGAAAGCAAACTTCCCGGTGCAGCACATGTAAGTCATCACAAACCCCAGCCCCCCATGAGGGCTGCCCAGCCTCAAGCTCCGCTGGCATTTGGGACAAGGGGGTGAGCAGAAAAGGCAGGGGCAGAGGAGGCCCCCGGGGCAAGTCTCAGCAGTGGGTCTAAGCGGGTGGAGGTGGGCATGGTGATTCCAGGAGGCCGGGAATAGGCTGGGACCACCAGAGAGGCTGCGTGTCCGTGAGACCTGGAGGCAGGTGGCAAGGCTGGGGCTGGACTCAGGGGCGTGGACAACACCCCACAGAGGTGACTCAGGGATGACAGGGGGCTGGAATCAGCCATTCTATCAGGTCAGCCTGCGCTGGAGCCTGGGACGGGAAAGTAAGTGAGGAGAAGAGAGAAAGACAGTTCTTAAAACTAAGGTTTAAGAAGGATGTCCTCACGGAAGTGAGTCACAGCCTAACCGAGGGCGGCGGAAGGTTGGACTGGGACCTAAGGCTCAAGGTCAGACTGGGACCCAGGGCTGAAGATCAGACTGGGACCCAAGGCCCAAGGTCAGACTGGGACCCAGGGCCCAAGGTCAGACTGGGACCCAGGGCCCAAGGTCAAACTGGAACCCAGGGCCCAAGGTCAGACTGGGGCCCAGGGCTGAAGGTCAGACTGGGACCCAGGACCCAAGGTGAGACTGGGACCTAAGGCCCAAGGTCAGATTGGGGCCCAGGACTCAAGGTCAGACTGGGACCCAGGACCCAAGGTGAGACTGGGACCTAAGGCCCAAGGTCAGACTGGGACCCCTGACCATGTTCTCTGACTTTACAGTGGGACTGTTGTCACTCCTCTCTGAGGAGCTGCCAGGCTGTTAGCAGCTGCAGGGCCTCCATCAGTGCCTGCAGGTCATCACCAGGCATGTGGACTGAGTCCAAGCAGAAAGAGCAGCCAGCCAGGTGCCCAGCCTGGAGCCTCAGGCTGGGGAGCCTGTGGCTGGGGAGCCTGGGGCTGGGGCAGCCTGGGTTTGGGGGAGCCTGGGGCTGGGGGAGCCCCGCCTCCGGTGGCACCTTAGAAGGGAAGGCAGGTTCCCCCTCTGGGTCCTGTGGGCCCATGAGCAGCTGGTTCTGAGTTGAGCTGAGGTCAAGGAAGCCCACAGAGGGTGAATCGGGAAGATCGGGAAGCCAGCATGGGGCCTGACCAGCTGCTGGAGGAGGGGCTGGGGCCTCTCCCAGGCTCCCTGAGGGAGGCGGCAGGGGCAGCCACGGAGGCTTGCTGGGTTGTTCGTTTGGGGAGGAGAACTCCTTGCTTGTTTAGAAGAATGAAAGGCAGGATGGCTCTATTAACAAGAGTTCACAGTCAGCACACTGCCAGCGCTAACCAATGGCGGTAGCTGCAGTCCCTGGCGCAGAGCCTGTGGTTTAATGTCAGGTGCTGAAGGGCCCGGGAGGAGTTTGTTCCGAGGCTGGAGAAGTAAAAACGGAATTAGATCAACCACTGACTGGGCAGAGCGGGGATGATTGGGGAACAGCGGGTTCTTTCAGCCTGTCAGCGTGTGTGTGTGTGTGTGTGTGTGTGTGTGTGTGTGTATGTGAAAGCTGCCCCTGCCACAACCATTCTGTTTAAAGACAGAAAAATACAGCAAGAGGCCGAATAATACGAGGGTTAAGAGGCAAATGGCCGGAGCAGAATTCCTGACTCTGCCCCTTACCCCCTTGACTGTGCCGCCGAGGTCAGGACAGTACCGTAGGGTGGTGGTGAGGACTCACTGTGTTACATGCATACACGCTCACAGCCCTGCAGGGCACGGAGCAGGGGCCTGGATGACACCCCATAGGGGTGACACAGGGATGGCAGGGGCTGGAATCAGCCACTCTATCAGGTCAGCTTGCGCTGGAGCCTGGGACGGGAACGTAGGTGCGGAGAAGAGAGAGACAGTTGTCCTGGTGATGGCGAGTCTTAGTAAGCGTCACCACGTCACAGCCTCCTTGTGAATCCACAAACTCAGCTGCACAGGGGACTCTCCTAGGGACTTTAGGACGCAGGCCCCGGACCCTGGTGCAGCTGATTCGGGTGCAGCTGGTGTCGGGGAGTGCGAGAGTCCCTAGCCGTTGGCAAACTACGGCCCGCGGGCCGGATTCGGCCCGTTTGAAATGAATAAAACTAAAAAAAAAAAAAGACCGTACCCTTTATGTAATGATGTTTACTTTGAATTTATATGAGTTCACACAAACACTCCATCCATGCTTTTGTTCCGGCCTCCGGTCCAGTTTAAGAACCCATTGTGGCCCTCGAGTCAAAAAGTTTGCCCACCCCTAGGAGATGCCACAGCAGAACCGAGTTTGAGAATCACAACTGCACAGAACCACTCCCCCCCCGCTACTTGGTGACTTCTGTTTCATTAAATAGAGGTCATCTTGATCGTAGACGAGTCTAACCTCTCACTAATGACAGCGATCAAACTGCAGATGCAGAACCTGGTGGGAGGAGGCGGCCTGGAGACCCGAACGTGGGTGGTGTCAGCTTTGAGCTGCGATGCTAGGCTTATGATGCAGAGAATCAGCTTCCCTTTCAGGTTGAGGAGCAGACCTTCCCTTTGGCGGAGGGGAGTTGGCGCGTGTTGCTCATTAGCTCATTAGCTCGGGGAAGCAGGGCGCAGGGAGGCCCGCCCGCAGGTGGCGCTGCACGGGGCTCATCACCCGCAGGTGGCGCTGCACGGGGCTCATCACCCGCAGGTGGCGCTGCACGGGGCTCATCACCCGCAGGTGGTGCAGGGCACGGGGCTCATCGGCCAGAGGTGGGCGAGCCAGGCCGCAGCCGGAACTGCACGCGGTGATTGGAGAAGGGACGTTTCCTGAAGAAATGATTGCATGCTGCTTGCTGCTTAGCGACCGAATGTGGGGCCGTGAACAAAGGCAGGGAAGTTCTCCGCGGTTTGTATGGGGGCTCGGAATGGAGGGCCAGGCGACGTAGGGAAGAGCTCCTTTTTTAATGCACTTTTACTGATTTCTGAGGAAGGGAGAGAGAGAGAGAAAAACATCCATGATGAGAGAGTCATGGATCAGCTGCTTCCTGCTCGCCCCCTGCTGGGGATGGAGCCCGAAACCCAGAATCAAACCGTGACCTCCTGGTTCCTAGGTCCACGGGCAACCATTGAGCCACACCAGCGGGGCGGGAGGAGCTCTGTAGTGGCTCTGGCCCCAGCGAGCCCCTCCTGTCCAGCAGGAAGCGGTGATCCATCCGCACCTGCGGAGGACCTCATGCATCACGTGGTGACGAGATGTCGGTCCCACCACAGTCACTGACATGGGTCTGGCAGGTCCCTGCCAGGGCCACGCAGCCGGCGGACACCGCATGCCCGGGTCCGAGTCCCTGGCTCTGCCATGCCCGCTGGGGACACTGGGCACTGTGTTCATCTGTGAAACAGACTCCATCCAAGTACCTTTTCCCAAAAAACCTGCATTTGCAAACCGCCTGGAAGGTTGCCTCCTGGATCTTCCTTCCTGGCCGAGGGGTGTCGCAGGAGCCTCTCCGAGGGGGGTGAGGGGGGTTAGGGCACCCTTTAGGAACCAAGGATGCCATACGCCCCTGATCTCAGATGGGGAGACAGGCTGTGAGTCAAGGCTCCTGGGCTTCCAGAATGGCAGAGCGGGTGAGACTCACCCCGTCTCAGCGCCCCATGCTGTTTGCTGGCGGATCCTGGGTCCAGAGGCCTCTCAGTCTCTGGGGTCAGCAGTGCTGGGGCGGGGCAGCTTTTCCAGCAGTGGGTCTGGGCCGGGTCCACCAAGGAAAATCGGTTGCTGGGGCCACATGGTCGCAGGGGCTGGTGCTTCCCTGTGAATAGACAGGGAGGCCCACGTTCTCCAGGGTCTGGAGCTGTAACATCGGCCCCAGGGCTCTGGGTGACTGGCTACAGGCCTGGGCTCAGAAGGTCGGTGACTGTCTCGCGGGTCAGGACACTGTGGACACCCTATCTTAGAAATGGCCTTCAGTGCTGGTGTCACAAGCAATGGACGCCCTCCCACTGGGACGTGAAGTTTCCATCCTGTTTAACATGCAACACCAGTGTCGTCAGACGCCGAGTCAACACAGCCCCCAGGATTCCTAGGACTTTTCCCAAGCTTTTGGCCTGGGGCCGCCTTCCAGATGGAACTCCTGGCTCCCTCTGCTCCTCTCCTTCCAGCCACTTGCAGGGCGGGTCTGTGTTCCAACGGTCACCTGGGAAGTGGAGGTTGTGTTGATAAAACAGCCGCAGATATACCTGTTAAAGAAACAGTCCGAGCCGGGCCGGCGTGGCTCAGTGGTTCAGCATCGGCCTATGAACCAGGAGGTTGAGGTTCGATTCCTGGTCAGGGCACATGCCCAGGTTGTGGCTCCATCCCTAATGTGGGGCCTGCAGGCGACAGCGATCAATGATTCTCTCTCATCATTGATGTTTCTATCTCTCTCCCTCTCCCTCTCTGAATCAATAAAAATATATTTTAAAAAAGAAAGAAAGAGTCGGAGCTGGAGCTGTGACCAAGCTATCTGGGTGGCTCCAGGCGGTCATGGTCGCCGAGTTGACCCCAGAGGGGCTGTGGTGTGTGCAGCCAGGCCATCGTAGCTGCATGCCACTTAGATCGCCCCACCCACCCATGAGGGTCTACTTTCCACAGGCAGACTGTCCCCGTAGCTCAGTACTCAGTGTCTGCTTCCTGGTGATAGTGACTGGAAGGCAGGAACGGGGGACATGTTCTTGTTTTTGTTATTCCGTAGCCCTGCTCCCAAATCCCAAACAGACCAACCATCCTCACCAAAATGACCTATTCCCATTGGGAGCAGAGTGTCTTTATCCGAATTTTATGGTTTCCTTCATTTTATGAACCAGCTAATATTGTCGAACCTAAGTATACAAAAGTACACTGTATACTTGGTGGACTTATCAGCTTCTAGGACTTATGTACACACTTATATTAAAATTATGTACATCAGCTTAATTTTAAAATATACCTGGCCCTGGCTGGGCAGCTGAGTTGATTGGAGCATCATCCTGAGCACCAAAAGGTTGTGGGTTTGATTCCCAGTCAGGGCACATACCCAGGTTGTGGGTTCGTCTCTCTCTCTCTCTCTCTCTCTCTCTCTTTCTTTCATCAATTAACATCTTTAATCTTTGGATGAGGATTAAAAAATATGCCTTATTTTGTAACGCAGTGATCAAACTTTGCTCTCGCCTTCAGCGTTCACTGAGATTTTTCAGCTTCTACGCATGTCTACCCCTGTATCGCCTGCAGTACTTGAATGGTTTGAATCCAGTGTTTGAGTTGCTTTCATATGCACTGTTCTTTCTGTCTTCATATATGCTCTGGAAGGAGGCTGTCAGGCATCCTCTACCTTTTCATGCACAGTCATAAAGGGTATGATGTCCTATCATCTGGGTTCAAATCTCGGCCGTTGTTTATTTACTGTGACATCTGAGCAGGTTGTTGCGTCTCTCTGTCTCTCTCTCCTCATCACAAACTGGGAATGACCAGTACCTGCTCATAGGATTTGCATTATTTTGCATAAAGTCTTTGTGCAGTGCCTGATACTTAATAAATACTCCACAGTGTTAGCTGCTATTATTTAGGACTAGAGGCCCAGTGCATGAAATTTGGGGGGGGGGGTGTCCCTCAGCCCAGCCTGCACCCTCTCCAATCTGGGACCCCTCAGAGGATGTAAGACTGCCAGTTTAGACAGGAATCGGGCCTAAACCAGCAGTCGGACATCCCTCTCACAATCCAGGACTGCTGGCTCCCAAACGCTCACCTGCCTGCCTGCCTAATTGCCCCTAATTGCTTCTACCTGCCAGCCTGATCACCTCCTAACCACTCCCCTGCCAGCCTGATCAACACCTAACTGCTCCCCTGCTGGCCCAATTGCACCCAACTGCCCTCCCCTGCAGGCCTGGTCTCCCCCCCCCCCAAACTGCCCTCCCCTGAAGGCCTGGTTCCCCCCAACTGCCCNGAACTTGTGCACGCCTTGGTTTGCAACTGTTGCAGGCATGGGAGGGTGACAGTGTGCTGGGGGATGTTCGCACGCCAGGGGGGTATGTGCACACCGGAGGCCTCTGGCTTTGCAGATCCGCAAACCCCCGTGGTGTGGCCAGGAGGACGTCAGTCTGGCCCACCACGGTGGCTGTCCCTGCGATCCTGCACCTTCTGGGCCAGGAGGCGAATCTTGCGCAGTCACTCCTGGGCGCTGATGGCTGCCTCCCCGCCGTGAAGTGTCATGGATCCAAGTCCCGGGACCATGCACAGCCTCAAGCCCTGTCCCCCACCAGGCAGGGTCACAGATCTGTTTCTTGGTCCCATGGACAGCCTCAAGCACTGACCCCCACCCGGCAGGGTCACAGATTCAGGTCCCAGACTGCAGACAGCCTCCTGTGCTGTCCCCCTGCCCACCAGGTCATGGATCCGGGTCCCGGGACCACGGACAGCCTCAAGCACTGCCCCCCACCCGGCAGGGTCACAGATCCGAGTCCTGGACTGCAGACAGCCTCCCGCGGTGCCCCCCATCCACCAGGGTCACAGATCTGGGTCCCGGACTGCAGACAGCCTCCCGTGGTGCCCCCCGCCCGGCAGGGTCACAGATCCAGGTCCTGGGACCGCAGACAGCCTCAAGCACTGCCCCCGCCCCACCCGCAAGGACATGGATCCAGGTCCCAGACCGCGGACAGCCTCAAGCACTGCCCCCCGCCTGGCAGGGTCTCAGATCTGGGTCCCGGGACCGCGGACAGCCTCAAGCACTGCCCCCCTGCCCACCAGGTCACAGATCCAGGTCCCGGGACCACGGACAGCCTCAAGTACTGCCCCCCATCCAGCAGGGTCACAGATCCAAGTCCCGGACTGCAGACAGCCTTGCCTGCTGCCGCCTGCCTTTAGTATGCAAATTAGCCGCCATCTTGTTGCTTCAGGGTGGGGGTCCCCACTGGGGTGCCTGGCCAGTCTGGGTGAGGGGCTGAGGGCTGTTTTCAGGCTGGCAGGCGACTGAAGCTCCAAACCTCTCCTTTTTTTCTTTTTCCTTTTTTATTCTGGCATTTATTTACCTTCTATGCCTGTCACTGGAGCTGAGAGCCAGCTTTCTCTCTGAGGCTCGGCTGCTGAAAGCAGGTTTCTGGTCTTTGTTTACCTTCTGTATTTGAAACAATGTTGCGGTCTTGCTGGCTGACTGAAAGCAGGTTTCTGGGGTTTTGTTTAGCTTCTGTATTTGTTACAATGTTTCAAACTGCAAGCTCAGAGGCTGGCAAGGCAGGCGGGGAAGCTTGGCTTCTTCTGTCACTGAAGCAAGCAAGCCTCCCTGTTCGCTTCAAGCTGCCTGGCTGCCGGCCGCCATCTTGGCTGGCAGTTAATTTGCATATCTCCCTGATTAGCCAATGGGAAGAGTAGCGGCCGTACGGCTAATTACCATGTTTCTCTTTTATTAGATAGGATGACTTCACTGAGTTTTCACCTCCAGAGCCAACTCCACTTTTCACGAACCATTATTTCATTATTTCCCCTTCAAAAATTTACAGAATTTGTTTTCTTACTTATGCTCCAAGTGACCTAGTTATGAGGCTATAGGCTATTTTCTGAGAGAGAGAGAGAGAGAGAGAGAGAGAGAGAGAGAGAGATTGATTCAAATCCAGGCATCTGCCATTAATCCTGTTTTATCTTACAGTAAGACCCTCGTGGTTACAGGCTGAGATAGAAATGTCACAATCTTCTCTGTCTTTAAACACTATGCCTATGTGATATTTAAGTGCTGTCTTAAACATGCTTATATATTAAAATATACATGCGAAGGCTCTCACATTTTAGAACCAGGGAAAATTATGTCCCCAGAACATCTTTGGTTTTGATGGCCCCCAGGGGAAAGCATTTAAGTTAGAGAGAATTACAATAGAAGCAGCAGGCAGCATTCCTGCTGAGTGTGGCCTGGGCTTTGTTCGTTGTACAGATGGAGCATTTCATCTCACTGAGCAGCACATGCCTGGATCTGTCCCAGCGTGGAGACCATGGGAGGGAGGCCTGCCGGTGCTGAGGAGGGCGGGTCAGGAAGATCTAGCGGGACAGCACGATCTTCGGGGAAACTTTAAAAGCCTCATGTAAGCCCTTCCCAAGGTTAAACCTGAGAACCATACACCTAGTATCTATCACGGAACACTGTGTAAACTTTAAAATCACAAATCCTTTTCACTCATCGAACTTTATTAGCAACCTTAATCCAGTATTTTAACAAATGTCGAGCTGAACTGCTCACTCTTATTCCAAAGACGAGCATGGAGTGGGCCCAGGAGGGGCTAGTCTGTGGAGAAGTGTTTCCCTACCGAAGTCCTCCCGGGAGTGACGGGACATCCACTGGGTGATCAGCCACACCTGCTCTTTCTCCACGTCCAGGGACAGGCCACCCTTGGTCAGCCTGCAGAGGGAGGGACTTCTCGCTGGTCAGGTAGATGCCACACCCCATTGTCAAGGTGATCTGTTGCATCTCCTTAGGATGAAATCCCTCATGGCTCAAGCTGCATCTGTGTCTGGAGCTTGGGAGCAAGCCAAGCTCTCGGGTCCCACATCAAGACCTGCGTTTAGCATCATCCTTGTAAATTCTGGGGCGCATGACAAGCGAGTTGCCGGCCCTGTGGTTACCCCATGAGAAAGGTGCCCGGCTCCATCACCTCGCAGTTCATGAAAGAGTCAGAATCGCTTTTCAAATCACAGAGTCTACACCTTGAGTATTGTTTCAATGAAAACCTCCTTACTGACAACATTCAAAGATCGAGAAGGTAGCCTTTGCCTCTAAAGGGTATTATTATAAACCACAACAAGAGACTTAACACACACACACACACACACACACACACACACACACACACACACACACAATGAACACGCGATGCCAGCTCCAGGCACTTAGGGATAATGCCTGTAAGAGGCACTGGACGTCGGAGGGCGGCCAGCGCTGAGAGGGCCAAGCCCGCACGCAGGGGTTAGCATTTGCACTGGGTTTTCAAGGGTAAATAGAATTTTAGGACAAAGGGAACCATGGTGAGCACAACCTTAACTGCAGGAAAATGTAATGCATTTTCGAAAACACGGAGCCCGTGTAGGAGAGCATGCACAGAGCGCGAGGAAGGTAGCGTGAGACCCGGCGCATTCTACCTCCCGTCCAACCGAATGCCCCTCTCCGTAGTGACAAGTATCCCGACGTGCAGGGCACTTAAGTAGTTCGTGGTCAAGGGCATGGGTTTTAGAACTAGACCACCGTGGATGCAGATCTTAACCTTGCCTATGAGGTACGGGTCCTTGGCTAAAGTCCCTTCCGCACTCTGGGTCCTGTGAGCACTGGTCACATCCACGCATGTGAAATGTCTGGCACGTAATAATTACTCCGAAAAGTTTTCTCCTTGTGGGTGTTGGCATCTTGTCAGTGCACCATCTGCCAAGTAGAGCAGCACAAATTTCAAGTGTACCTAGTTACGGAAATCTTATGGAAATGGTGGAAGAGTGAGAACTTTGATTCTCTCTCTCTCTCTCTCTCTCTCTCTCTCTCTCTCTCTCTCTCTCTCTCTCTCTCTCTAACAAAAGATATTGTAACCATTTCCAAATCAAACGTCATGCAGAGTACCTCAGACGTTACATAGGGAGTTGTTTGATGATAGAGATTCTGACTATACTTTTTTCTCTTTTGAAAAATGGGAATAAAAGCGACTTCTCAAACTTGATGGAATAATAAAATTACATAAGTACATTTTATATCACTTAGCACAGGGGTTAGCACAAAGTAAGCATTTGACAAAGGACAGTGGTAATGAGCTTGCTATTCTCTCAATGAAGTGGGTAAGGAGCTTTTGACCCAACTCCATTGTTCTATTGTGTAGGCATTTGAAGCCGCATGACAAAACCAGGGAACCGACAAGATCAAGGACAAGATCAAGGACGAGGACAGCTAAAGGCTTGTCTCTTTGAGCGCTGCAACCCCCTTAGCTGAGTGCCCTTGGCAAGACTCTGAAAACGCTTTTCTGCCTCGCCATTGAGACCAGCCTTGGCAAGACCACAAACACCTCTGCCTCAGCAAGCACAACGCTCAAGCCCCCCGCCCCCACCCCCGCCCCTGGGCAGTGTCATCCAGGCTGGCTACTCTCTCCGACACCTGCCTCAGCGTCAGTGACGTCCTCTGGTCCGTGGTCCTGCTCCCACACCCACATGCTTCTCCTCCTTCTGCAGAAGTTTTTCTTGCCCGACCCACACTGGAGCTCTAGGCACGGGCACCACTTCCCTCCTCCCCACCTGCACCCATTCCGCGGAGGCTGGCAGTGGAATTACACCCAGGCCATTAGCAAAGATCCGTTCCTAGTCCTGCAAGCTCCCTGAGCTCCAAGTCAGCTCACAGGCCGAGTCCATCTGACTGACAGCCTGTGTCCTGAGGCCCTGTGCTGGGTTTCCACAGACTCGGAGACCTAAACAACAGGACGGCTCACAGCTCTGGGGCCAGGAGTCTGAGACCGAGATGTGGGCCAAGGGGAGGACCTTCCTCGTCTCTCCCAGCTCCAGCTGAGCCCCGCCGGCCTTGGCTTCTGGCTGCGAAACTCCAGTGTCTGCCTCCTCCCGCCCTCTTCCCAACCTTCTCCTCTTCTCTCTGTGTCTGTGTCTTCTCTTCCTTCAAGGGACACGTCCCTGGATTTAGGATGCACCCGGGCAATCTAGAATGATCTCATCTACGGATCCTTAACCAAGTCCATCTGCAAAGACCCTTTTCCAAATCTGGTCATGGGCACCGGTTCCCAGGGTGAGGATGTAGACATATCTTTTTTAGGGGCCACCATTTAAGCCACTTCACAATGCATCATGGACTCAACATTCAAGTATCTTCCAAATCCAGCCATTCCCACCATTATCACAGCTTTCATTCCAAATCCAGACATTTCCTTCATTGTCATAGCTTCCATCCCAAATCTATCCATTCCCATCATCATCATCATCACAGCTTCCATCCCAAATCCAGCCTTTCCCTCCATCGTCACAGTTCTCATCCCAAATACAGCCATTCCCACCGTCACAGCTTCCATCCAAATCCAACCATATCTACCATCATCACAGCTTTCAGTCCCATTCGAGTTACCATCTTCTCTTGTCTAGACTCTGCACAACTACTTCCTGGTGTCCCCGCTTCTCCACAGTCTAGTGTCTACACAGCAACCAAAGTGATCTTCTCAAACATAAACAGGACCACATCTCCTCCCTCCTCAAATTTCTCCAAAACTTTCCCATCAGACATGAAACAAAATCCAAAGTCCTCACCAAAGACCACTAAGGCCCTACAGGTGGCCCCCCTCCACCACCAAGCTCAGCCCCTGCCACAGCTCTCTGATCACTCTGCTTCAGCACTGTGCTTTCTCGACCTTCCTGATTACACCAGGTGTGTCCCTGGGGCCAGGAACATCCTTCCTCCTGATCTGCACCAGGTTCTATCAGGTTGCTGCTGCTCAAATAGCACATCTTTACTTTTTTATTTATTTCTTTTTAAGTAGTATCCCCAGGACTTATAACTGGAAGCTTGGGCCTTCACCTATTTTGCCCACCCTCTAAACTCCCCTCACCACTGGTAGTTCAGTGGGTTTTTTGGTTTGGTTTTGTTTGGGTTTGTTGTTGTTGTTGTTTGGTTTGGGTTGTTTTTTCTTTTAAGACTAGAGGCCCGATGCACGAAATTGTGCAAGAGCAGGCCTCCCTTCCCCCAGCTGCTGGCACTGCTTTCCTCCGGCACCCGGGACCCGGGCTTCCCTCCAGCCCCAGATTCATCCAGAAGGACGTCCGGAATGATGTCCGGTCTAATTAGCATATTACCCTTTTATTATTATAGATTCTACATAAAAGTGAGATCATATAGTATTTATCTTTGTCTAATTTATTTCATTTAGCAAAATGCCCTCAAGATCTACCCATGTTGTCACAAATGGCAGGATTTCCTTTTTGTGAACAAATAGTATTCCAGTGTGTGTGTGTGTGTGTGTGTGTGTGTGTGTGTGTGTGTGTGTGTATTTATTTATATTTATATTTCTACCATTCCATAGGTTGCCTTTTCATTGTGTCGGTGGTTTCCATGGCTGTACAGAGCTTTTCAGTTTAATGTAGTCCCACTTGTTTATTTTTGTATTCATTGCCTTTAGTTTTGGTGTCAAATCCATGAATTCATTGCCAAGACCAATGTCAAGGATGGCATGTCTTAAAGAGGCTCTCTTGCACTGCCCGTTCTAAATAGCTCACCTGGGCACTCTCTATCACCTTCGTCTGCCTTATTTTTCTCCGTAGCATTAATCACGATCTGGTGTTGTACGCGCCCTTGCCTGCCCCTGGTATGCTCATTTCTTGAGGGCTGGGCTTCATCTTAGACACCTGTTTCTCCAGTACTTACCACAGTGTCTAAGAGATCATACAAACTTCAAATTGATTTGTTGAATAAATTAATGAGAGAATGTTCCCTTAAAAAGATGAAGAGGCAAGAGATTTTGGAGTAAGGCATACTAATCTAAGACATACTTTTTACTTGTCCATTAATTTAATCTTGAACTTGCAAGACAAATAAATAGACAATTTTCATCCTTATTTCCCCTTCCCTCGCCCCCCCCC
>JAWPEG010000011.1:105526055-105555823 GCA_035771395.1 Myotis vivesi
CTTTTTTTTTTTTTTTTTTGTAAATCTTAGATATTTGGTGGTGATCTGAAAAATAAAAAAAAAAAACCTTGAGGTTATAATCTAATTCAAAATACAGGCATATTTGTCATTTAAACTATCTGAATATCCAAAATGTCTTAGGGATGCCTAAAATGCTTTAATAGTGGCTCAGGTTGCCTCATAACTACTGTACTACCTTGGAAAAGAGAACACATACTCAGTAGTATGCTCTTTCATCTACCTCTTCCTTTTTATGTTTTTTGCCAGTTTCCTTTCACCTGGGATTCAGGCGTCACAGAACAGAGGCCCCGCCCTATTTGGAAAAGTGTATATTCCCATTCCCACTACAGATGGTGACCCAGAGGTTACACAATGAGTCGCTTAGGAACTGGGTGAGCACATAGATGTTGGCAATTTAGTGTTTAATCTGGACACAAAGCCTGAAATTTATCAAAAGTTTACTTTTTATTTTCCCTGCTCACAACAATCAGTCTGTCCCAGAGCTACCAGTATTCTCAGTGGTGGTGAGTTAAAATGTTCTCTGCCTGGGAGAACCAAGATAAAAGCCAGTACACATCACCTCCCACAACCACATCAATATTACAACTAAAATACAGAACAACCATCATTCAGGGCCACCTGAAATCTGGCTGTATAGAAGTCCTACAACCAGAGAAGTAAAGAAGAAAGTACATAGAGACAAGTGGGGGGTGCAGAGGCACAGAACAGGCCGGTCTGACACCCATGTGTGGCATATTTTTAATTGGGAGGGACATCTCGGCTGCAGAGGCCTCTTATGAGAAGCAAGAGATCCCAGCCACACACCAGACCCCCAGCCTAGGGTTCCAGACCTTGAAAGAGAAGTCCCCGTAACTTTGGGCTGTAAAATCCAGTGGGGATTGTGGCTGAGTGATTTGGAGGCTGTTGGAGTCCCAGGCAGTTCCTCTTAAAGGGCCAGCACACGAACTTACAGGGTCCTGCTTCCTCTGAGCTCTAGCACTGGGAAGAGGCTTTGGAAGATCCAGTGGCATACAGGGAGAAACTGGATTGTCTGGCATAGGAGCAAGAACTCAGGGGCAGCTTTCTCCCAGATGGGTGCTCACAGAGATCATTGTTCCGTGCTGGGACCTCCCCCATCACAGAGCTGACTGTCAGGTGCCATATCTGAATTTCTATCAGCATGGCTCACACTTTTTACTCCCCACTAGTGATTCCCTGAGACCCCCACCCCATCCAATTTGCAGCCCCATGCAAGCTGTTTGCAGCAGCTTTTCCATATGAATGGCCTGTCCTGGTTCAGGCTTCAGACTTTCCTAAAATCTCTCAAATAAGCAGAAGCTGGCATCAGCATGCCCCAAGCCTATCTATAAGAAGCCCAAGCACAAGCCTGCTTTGATTCACAGCTTGGCCTTGCCTGTGTACTTCTAAGCCCAATATAAGCTGCAGCCATCTGAAGATCTCTCTATAGCTCCTGCTGGGTGGCCCCAGGTGGTGGCTAACTTTGCACCTCCTGGGAGGCCCAGAGCCAGTGCATCAGGTGGACAGCTGCAGACCACACCAGATTACAACTCCACACATCCACAAGCCACACACTCAAGAAGCAGACTGAGTGAGCATCAAAGCCCCACTGAAGCAAGTCCTACTCCATTGGGGTGTCCCTGCACAGCAGCTCTACCACTGTAGTCACAGCTGGTCCTCACAGCCAATTGGCCTGGAATTAATTTCATCCCAGTGATGCCAAAAGCAATCAAGTCTGAATTACAACAAGATTGTGCACACAGCCTACACAGGGGTGCACCTAGAGTGCCCAGATCAGATGACTGGGGAGGCTGAGTCACTTGGCCCTACAGGATACCTACTACACAAGGCCACTCTACCAATTCCAGGAGACATAGCAGCCTACCTGATACATAGAAACAAACACAGGAAAGCAACCAATATGTAGAGTCAAAGAAACATGTCACAAATGAAAGAAAGCAAACTACTAGATACAGAGTTTAAAACAATAGTTGTAAGGATGCTCTAGGACCTTAATGAGAGCTTCAAGGGATTTAGTGAGAATTTCAAAGACATGAAAAGGACCAATCAGAAATGAAGCATACACTAACTGAAATAAAGAATAATTTACAGGGATTCAACAGTAGAGTAGAGGATTTTGAGAATCAAATGAATAATTTGGAATATGAGGAAACAAAAACACCCAATCAGAAAAGCAAAAAGAAAAAATAATTCAAAAATATGAAGATAGTGTAAGGAGCCTCTGAGACAATTTCAAGCGTAGCAACTTTCACATCATGGAGGTGCCAGAAGGAGAACAGAGAGAGCAAGATACTGAAAACCCATTTGAAGAAATAATAACAGAAAAATTCCCTTACCTGGTGAAAGAAATAGACTTACAAGTCCAGGAAATGCAGAGAGTCCCAAACGAGAGGAACCTAAAGAGGCCCACACCAAGACACATCATAATTAAAATGCCAAGAATTAAAGACAAAGAGAGAATCTTAAAAGCAACAAGAGAAAAGCAATTAGTTACCTACAAGGGAGTACCCCTATGACTGTCAGCTGATTTCTCAACAGAAACTTTGCAGGCCAGAAGGGGGTGGCAAGAAATATTCAAAGTGGTGAATAGCAAGGACCTGCCAACAACATTACTCTACCCAGCAAAGCTCTCATTTAGAATTGAAGGTCAAATAAATAGCTTCACAGACAAGAAAAAGCTAAAGGAGATCATCACCACCAAAGCAGTATTACATGAAATGTTGAAGGGTATTCTTTAGGAAGAGAAAGAAGAAGAAGAAGAAGAAGGAGAAGGAGAAGGAGAAGGAGAAGGAGAAGGAGAAGGAGAAGGAGAAGAAGAAGAAGAAGAAGAAGAAGAAGAAGAAGAAGAAGAAGAAGAAGAAGAAGAAGAAGAAGAAGAAGAAGAAGAAGAAGAAGAAGAAGAAGAAGAAGAAGAAGAAGAAGAAGAAGAAGAAGAAGAAGAAGAAGAAGAAGAAGAAGAAGAAGAAGAAGAAGAAGAAGAAGAAGAAGAAGAAGAAGAAGAAGAAGAAGAAGAAGAAGAAGAAGAAGAAGAAGAAGAAGAAGAAGAAGAAGAAGAAGAAGAAGAAGAAGAAGAAGAAGAAGAAGAAGAAGAAGAAGAAGAAGAAGAAGAAGAAGAAGAAGAAGAAGAAGAAGAAGAAGAAGAAGAAGAAGAAGAAGAAGAAGAAGAAGAAGAAGAAGAAGAAGAAGAAGAAGAAGAAGAAGAAGAAGAAGAAGAAGAAGAAGAAGAAGAAGAAGAAGAAGAAGAAGAAGAAGAAGAAGAAGAAGAAGAAGAAGAAGAAGAAGAAGAAGAAGAAGAAGAAGAAGAAGAAGAAGAAGAAGAAGAAGAAGAAGAAGAAGAAGAAGAAGAAGAAAATTATGAAAAATAAAATGGCAATAAATATATATCTATCAACAATTGAATCTAAAAATCAAAATAAATGAATAAGAAATCTAAGGAATAAAATAAACTGATGAATAAAATAGAACCAGAGGCATGGAAACATGGAACAGGCTGACGAATCTCAGAGAGAAGGGAGGAGGTGGCAGGAAGAGAGTAACCAAAGATCTTATATGCATACTAGTGGCCTGGTGCATGAAATTTGGGCACAGGGGAAGGGGGCATCTCTCAGCCCAGACTGCACCCTCTCCAATCAGGGACCCGTTAGGGGATGTCTGACTGCTAGTTTAGGCCCAGTCCCTGTGGGACATCCCTCTCGAAATCTGGTACCGCTGGCTCTTAACTACTCACCTGCTTGCCTGCCTGATCGCCCCTAACTGCTTCTGCCTGACTGCCTGATTGCCCCCAACTTTCTTCCCCTGCCAGCCTGATCGCCCCTAATTGCCTCTTCCTTGGCCCTCACCACCATGGCTTTGTCTGGAAGGACATCGGACATCCGGAAGATGGCCGGTTGACCCAGTCTAATTAGCATATTACCCTTTTAGTAGTATAGATACATTATATAGGATAGGATTGCTTAAATGGGGGTGGGTGGAGGGAGAAAACCTTTTTCAGCAGGAGGAGATGCTCTTGGCAGACAAAAATACATAATCCCTATATCTGGACTGATAGCCAGCTATATGCACTATACTACCAAACTGGTCATTAAAAAAATTGAACCACTTTCTTACACCTTACACCAAACAGCTATTGCCCTTAAAACCCCTCCTCAGCCCCCACCTTAGGTTCTGCCTTCGCAGTTCACCCAGATTATGTTCTGATTGGTCGGTCTCTATGCCAGTCAGTGTCAAAAGCTCCGCCTCCTAGGCAGCCATTGGCTCCTTGCAGTTCACCCAGATTTGGTTCTGATTGGTTGGTTTCTATGCCAGTCAGCGTCTCTCGGCCTATCTCCAGGCCTGATCAGAGAGGCAGGGCTGATTAGCAGCCCCCGCGGAGGCCGGGAGAGAAAGAGAGAGGCAAGGGCTGATCAACAGCTGCCACGGAGGCTACGGATCAGACCCTGCTTCTCTCTCCAGGCCTCTCTCTGGGCCTGATCTGCATCCCCCTCAGCAGTCAGTGCTGGGTCGCCACAGCAACACAGCATTGAGTGCAGGATTGACTTTGACTTCCAGTCAGTCAAGCCTTTGGTCGTTTTTGATGTTATGGACCCTGGCTCTTTATGTATATAGATACGTATTACCTATGGGCACAGGCTATAGGATGGTAAAAGCCTGGGGTGGGGCAGGAACTGGGTAGAGGGGGGCAATTGGGGGGAAAGGGGAAACATCTGTAATACTCTCTACAAGGAAGTTTTTAAAAAGTGTTCTTTGTCCCTGACATGGTATTTGTCACGGGGTCTAGTCCTAGATGAGGAGGCTGACATATCTGAGCATATGCCTCTCCCCCCACCACCCATAGATGAACAGGTCTAGGCTAAGTGCACAGCCTGCTGAGCCCAGCTCCACCTGTAGGGGATGTTTTTCTGGTGATAAATAATTGAAAATTTTTATAAGAAGTTTTTACATAATTCCTCAAGATGGGATCCAATTTCAAAGATACCATGTACCTGTAATGAGCCTCAGACAACGCAAACCCCAGGGCTCCCCTCTCGCCTCTTCTGCAGGAGGGAGTGTTTCCATGGAGACGCTGAGCAGCCCTGGGAGGTACCACTGAGCAGAATGTGGACCGGGATGTCCACTCTGAGTGGTTCTTCCACTTGAAGCCTTGAGTTGGTGTTGACGGAAAGTTCTAACCTGACCTCTCTGATTGGCAAATGAAAAGCAGTGAGAACGAGGCCACGCGGCATTTGATCCGAAGGCTGCTGGACACTGGAGCTCGGAGCCGGTCCGGAGGTCCGCAAACGGTGCTTCTTCAGAACATGAGGCATCAACACTTGGACAGAGGGGCTTACAGCTCGTGCTGCGCTTGCACGTCCTCAGTGCAAGGAAATTACTCAGGCAGAGCACGAAATGGTTAGAGTTTTAACTTTTCCCCAATCATTTCTTACAAACTTGGTCACGTTATCATTTCCTTTTTTGTTGTTCTTAATCCTCACCCGAGCATATTTTCCCCATTTATTTTTAGAGAGAGTGAAAGGGAGGTAGGGAGAGAACAGAGAGGGCGAGAGACATCGATGTGGAAGAGACAACATCGATGGGTTGCCTCCTGCACCCATCTTGGCCTGGGCCCGGGATCAAACCTGCAGCCTAGGTACATCCCCCTGCCTGGGAATCAAGCCAGAGACCCCTTGGTGTGCCCGCTGATGCTCTAACCACTGAGCCACACCGCCCAGGGCCAGTTATCATTTCTTTACTGTTAAGTGCTCATCCTCAGACTAATCGAGTGGATGCACAAAATTACCTTTAATGGTCGTGATTTACTAAATAACCCAAGTGCATATTGTGCCCCATTTGTTTGATGGGATTACAGAGTCCGGGAAACGCACGCACAGCTCACCTGCCCTGAGAACCCACCTTGCTTTCTCTGAGGGGTTCGTGGGAGACAAAGAGTGCAGTTCAGACCTGGCAGCCCAGGAATAAGGTCAAAGTAAAGCAGCGAAACCATTGTGGCCACAGGACAAGCCTTCTCCCTGCTCGAGTCCCCACACCTGCAGGGCCATTTGGCGAAAGAATGATCCAGGCGGCAGCGATGAAGGAGGTAAAAACAAACAGCCGGCCAATGAGTTCTTTGTTTCCTCAAATTAGAGACTTGAACCTCCGATTCTCAAGGAGGTGGAGGATGTCGGGGCGGACGGGGGGGGGGGAGGGGGGGGCGCTTGGGAGCATGTAACGAAGATGGGGTCAGAGATGGGCTAGAGCCGCCTTCTCCGTGACCTCCCGGTCACGCCTGGGACCTCTCTTCCAGCAGCTCCCTGGGGGAAGGAGCCTCCTACAGTGGACGGGGCAATGCATGTGGTCAGCCCTGGCTCTGGCCCAACTCAGAGCCGGGAGGTGGCCAGCAGCCAGAGGTGTGAGTGAAGGCACCTCACTCCATGGCTTCCATTTCTACATCTGGGGGGAATGTGTGTTTTTAAAACATCCCTCCCAGCTCTGCAGCCTAGAACCTCTCCCCATCGCTTCCTAAAAAATACGTTGTCATCCTTTGTG
Source organism: Myotis vivesi (assembly GCA_035771395.1). Lineage (NCBI taxonomy): Eukaryota > Metazoa > Chordata > Mammalia > Chiroptera > Vespertilionidae > Myotis > Myotis vivesi. The sequence continues at coordinate 105,532,617 of JAWPEG010000011.1, forward strand.
GCCCAGGACAGCAAAGTCTACCGTTTACTGAATTCAGATCATCAGTCGATGGTTAAGGATAGTGAGTCTGTTCATGCCTCTGTCCTTGAAAAAAATGACACCAAAGAGACATCTATTGATCAGAAACTGAGTAGCCAGGGGTAAAATCCTTCAGATTACTCTGCATTCTAGGGGTCCCCAGGGGTGCATTAAATGCTAAATTAATGTCCAGTGTGCTGGGAAACAGCGAGAGCTGGTGACCTCAGGCAGGGAGGCGGGTGACACGGGGGAGTGTCTGCATCGTGCGTGATGCCAGCAGCTGACATTCATTCTCCATAACATGTCGGAGGCTTTTCATCCATCCCCGTATCTCAAGCCAGAAAAGTGAGGCTCATGACCCAGCTCAAGCCCAGCTCTGTGTGGCTCCCACTCCTGCCCGCCCCACGCATGGCTCCCTGCTCAGGGGTGAACCAGGAAGGCCTGGGGAAGGCCCAGGAGGAGGGAGAAAGCCTGCAACCCCCGGGACAGACCTTTGCTCCCTGCCCCTGTACTGGGTCCCTAACGGAGGGAAGGCCACACCACGGGTCTCGAAGGGAACTCATGAGTCTGAATGACTTATGAGAGAAACTTCCCCATTTTACGTGAAAAAGTAGAGGAACTAATCAAACAGGAAATTAATTCTTTTTTAATTTGAGACAAGAAAATGTACAAAACGAAGCTAAAATGTGAAAATCACAACTGCATGTCGCTCCCACGTGTGGCCCGGGGTTGCGAGCGGCCCGGAGCCTGCGCTGGGGTGTGGCCCTGCAGGCCGGTGGATTCGGCTGCTGTTGCTCAGCGAGGGATTAATTTTGCACTCACCTGTGTTTTAAACTCTTTTGATAAAAGCTTTTTCTTCCTAAAAGAGCTGGCAATCAGGGCCCCACTGTGTTTCCAGAGAATCGAAGCCGCGGGAGTGCTGGAGAGTGATCAGACATGCACGCGGCCCTCTCGCCAGTGGGAGGCTGCCAGCTGCTGTGGCCACATTAGCTCTGCCTTTCCCCGCGGGGTCTCGGGGTGAGGACTCAGGGGAGCAGGTCAGCAAGTCCAAGGATGCACAGGCGCCCTTCCTCAAGGAAAGCCTCGGCTCGAGCCCCCCACCCCCCCCCTACTCCCCGCTCAGTCAAGGAACCTTTCGTCCTTTTGTTCTTCTGAGGCCGAGGAACAGAGGAAACTGCGGGCTCAGTGAGTCTAGTCTGCACGTTGCTGAGAAAGTGGCCTGCAGTTCTTCAAAGACACAAAAAATGAAAAACTCCAAGTACAAAGGCATTTAAAGCAGCCTTTCGTTCCTCTGTGTAGTTTATTTTCATACTAAAAACAGCGGTAATTACGTGCTTCTGCTCCTCTCCGTCTGATCTGAGGGGTGTTGGGAATGGGCCCCCAAGCCAGAAGTGCTGAGATGTCGTTCAAACGATGTTCTCAGTGTGTTCGCCTCACAGAACACAGCCCGCTTGGCTCACCTGCAGCGCCATCCTGGCTGGTCGTCCCTGACTCCCTGTTGCCTGTGCTCTGTCTGTCACCCTATTTCCTGGGCACAGAGGTGGGAGGGAGAGGTGGAAGTGAGAGGCGGGAGGGAGAGGTGGGAGCAACTGGCCAGTTTGGGCTTTAGGCTGGGGTGAGGAGGATGCTCTCCTGCTCCTCACTCAGCTCAGCTCAGCAGCAGAGCCCGATGCTGAGGGAGCTCCTGTTCAGCTACCTAAGGCCTGGCAGGCAGGGGCTGGTGGGCAGCACAGAGAGCAGACCCGGGGCAGAGACCACCGCGTGCATGAGGGCAGCTCTCAGGGGGACTCGACAGAGGACGCAGAGCCCAGGGCTCAGGAGGCGCTTGGCTTCACCCTCGGTGTTTGAAGGAGGGTGGCTGCGTGGGCCTAATACAGGGGCAAGATGCCGTTTTCCTGCCACCAGATACTTCCTGAGCGCTTCCCGCGAGCCTGACCCTGTGCCTGCGCCTCAAATACACGCTCTTGCTCAGCTCTCACGGGAAGAACTAGCTGAGCACACACCACGGGCAAGGTCTCCTCAAGAGGAGATTCGATGAAACAGCCAGTGAGTTAGGGATGTAGTCGTGTTGCTACAGCCACAACAGTGGGAATTCCCGGGGGGCCTGTGGGGACAGGAGACCAGCACCCCAGAGGCTGGAGGCAGGACAGGGCGTCGAAGGCACTTGTGTTCCTCGTCCTGGAGGGTCCACCTCAGCGGGAGCCGCCTGAGGCGCCAAGGAGCTGGGTTCCAGGAGGGAATCCTGAACTGCTCCTCCTTCACATCATGGACAAGCATGCGACTGGCCGGGCATTGGGGGTCAGGTGCCACCAGCCCAACCTCTGACCCCAAGAGAAACCTGGGGCTGTGCAGCCCTCCACCGGGGTGGGCGGCATGGCCGCCTGGCCCCATCGCCGCCATGTGCTCCCTGCCAGGCAGCCCGTTTGACTCAACATGTGGGACTCCTGCGTGAGGCTTTCCTGTGGGGCCTTTCTGTAACCCATGAGGGGGGCGGGGCGGTTATATATATATGTATACAGAGAGGAAGGGAGAGGGATAGAGAGTTAGAAACATCGATGAGAGAGAAACATCGATCAGCTGCCTCCTGCACACCCCTTACTGGGGATATGCCCGCAACCAAGGTACATGCCCTTGACTGGAATCGAACCCAGGACCCTTCAGTCCACAGGCCGACGCTGTATCCACTGAGCCAAACCGGTTAGGGCCCATCAGGGGGTTTTGAAGTCAGTGCTGACAGAGTCTCTGGACAGGCTGGCAGATGCAGGAGCAGGCTTACTGAATGTACAAGATGAACTGAAGGTGTCACGTTGAGGGAGTGAGGGGAGGGTGCACACGGGCTGAGCTGGGAACCATGGGGACAGCACTGACCAGCTCACTCCTCTGAAGGGCATTACCTTTGTTTCACCTGGAGTGAGATGTGCGTGAGCCGCCCAGGCCGCCTCACTGGTGACGTGGCAGGAACCAGACCTGGTCGGTGCATCGGGAAAGCCCCAGCTCACTCTTATTCGCGCTTCTCCAGGCAGGGAGAGGCCGGCCTCGGGGAGGCAGCTTCTGTAAAGGGAGGGATGGGACCGGGTGTGCGGTGGGGATAGGAGGTGGCCTATAGGTGTGCGGGGAAGTGAGGGGTGTGAATTAAACCTCACCACCCCCCAGGCTGGCCCCCAGCAGTCTCCTGTTAACAGCCATTTCACATGGCGCCTCTGAGTTGACAAAAAATGCCAATGAAGATGGGTGGATGCCATCCCCTCACCCACTATATTCCTCAGAAAAGCACAATAAGCTATGATAATAATCATGCATTTTTTGTTTGTTTCTCAGTAGGTCAGAGTTGTGTGTGTGCTTAATCACAGTAATAATTACAGCGGCATTAAGAGATATTAGCAGCTGTGTTTTCATTTTGTCGCAGCTTAAGATGGGAAGACACCCACGCCAGTAAAGGTCTTTTAAAATATTAAACTTAGATTTCAAATTTCCATATGCAGAGAACATTTAAAAGAGAATAATGAGATCGTGACTCTCATCTATAATAATAAAAGCATAATATGCAAATCGACCGAATGACTGAACAGCAGAACGACCATCAGGACAACCTTCTGGACAACCACGCCAGGCCAGCCAGGGTGGGTGCGATGCAATTGGTCGGGGACGCCGCCATCAACTTACAATTGCCCTGTGGAGGGAGGGACCACGCCACCGGCAGGTGGGGAGATCAATGGGGGCAGGGAAGAGGGGGGGTTCCGTGATTGCCCCAAAGAGAGAGGCCCAGGCCAGCCCTGCACAGCAATCAATCATTGAGCCCCAGCCAGGTGGGCAGGGCCTCCCTCTGTTGGGGGATCCATCACAGAGCCTCACAATTGATTGCCCTGCAGAGGGAGGCCCAGGCCACCGGTCAGCGACACTGTGGTGGGTGTGTGGGGTTGGCCAGCGATCGCCCCGCAGAGGGAGGCTTAGGCCAGCCAAGTGATCGCAATCCAGGTCTGTCACCTGCAAAGGGAGGTGACCATTGGCTGGGGAGGGGGGGCAGTGCTGCACAGATGGCAAGCAGTGGCAGCGGCGGGTGCGGGGCCAGATGCCGGCAGCCGGGGGTAGGAAAGCCCTGATAGGCCCTGATCGCTGGCCAGGCCTAGAGACCCTACCTGAGGGGTCCCAGATTGTGAGAGGGAGCAGGCCGGGCTGAGGGACACACACACACACACACACACCCATGCACGAATTTCATGCACTGAGCATCTAGTAGAGACATAAAAGTATTACATCTAAAATCTCAAAGATTTTATCTAACTCACTAAATAAACAGGGAACCAGACCAATATTGCTGATTGTTCAAGAAATCAAAGAACCATGAATTTTTTTTTGTCTGCACCTAAGGACATGTTTATTGATTTTAGAGAGAGAGGAAGGGAGAAAGCCAAAGAGAGAAAGAGAAACATAGATCAGTTGCCTCCCCCACATGCCCTGACCAGGGATTGAACCCGCAACCTAGGTATGTGCCCTGACAGGGAATCAAACCCGTGATGTTTTGGTGTACAGGACAATGCTCCAACCCACTGAGCCACCTGGCTGAGGCAAAACCATGGCATACAGGAATGGGTTTACCAATGCACTCAAAGGGGCTCCACCCCTCAGAGAGGGTTACAGAGTCCCCTCCCTGCTGTGAGTCTGCGCTGTGGAGGGTGGTACACCGTCCCAGGTGAGGAAGGGAGCGGAGCCGTTATAGAGCCAGACAACCTCCCCAAGGCAAACGGGCACAAGAAGGCCCTCCCTCCAGCAGCGTCTAGTTTATTCCCAGGTCTCCCACTTTTCTTTTTTTATTATTTTTTTTACAAAAAGATACCTGGTAATTGCTATAAAACCTATTTTCTAAAATAGCAATTTTTTTAAAATATTTTTTTTTGTTGATTTCAGAGAGGAAGGGAGAAGGAGAGAGAGATGGAAACATCACTGATGAGAGAGAAACATTGATGGGCTGCCTCCTGCACGCCCCCTACTGGGGATCGAGCAGGCAACCAGGGACCCGGAATCAAACCATGACCCCCTGGTTCATCTGTTGTCACTCAACCACTGAGCTATGCCGGCCGGGCTCTAAAATAGCAATGTTTAAAAAGAAGAGCAATTCTTTTCTTTTTTTAAAGATATTTTATTGATTTTTTTACAGAGAGGAAGGAAGAGGGATAGAGAGTTAGAAACATCAATGAGAGAGAAACATTGATCAGCTGCCTCCCGCACACCCCCCACTGGGGATGTTCTGGCAACCAAGGTACATGCCCTTGACCGGACTCGAACCTGGGACTCCTCAGTCCACAGGCTGACGCTCTATCCACTGAGCCAAACCGGCCAGGGCAAGAAGAGCAATTCTAAAAAGAATATCCTATTTCCACCTCACCATGTGGTCGTGTTGCTCGATTTCCTCCAGCAGCTGACAGATGTGCTAAGTGGAAAGTGTCGGAGGAGAGGCTATGTTGAGTGCCTAGTTAGACAGGGTGCTCAGTGGGGTACCAGCAGTCCTGCACTCCCACGAAACGTGGAGAAGACAGCGCAGGCGGGCAGGGCCAGAGGGCAGGCCCAGTTCCGTGGTGGAACTGCCAAGGCTGGCGGGGGCAGAATGAGGTTCTGGGGGCACACCTGTGGCAGACTCCCAGGAAAGACCGTCTGAGAGGGGTGTGAGTAAATACGGTCCCAAAGAATGGCTAGGGACATCCACCTTTTGGGGTGGGTGTGGTGGTTTGGGGGTACGCAGACCTGCAGAGCCTCAGCACATTGATGCACATGGCGATTTGGTTCTAGGAAACGTTTGGATATGAAATGGCATTGGATTTCCTGGCAAAAGAAAAAGACCAAGTCACAGGGCTGACGGGGAGGCTGACATGGAAGTGGTTGAATGGGTTTGGGGACCAAATGGCTGGCAGAGGGTTCATGTGGAGAGGGGACGTATGTTGGTTGTACGTATGGGCATGATGGAGGCGGGGAGGGAAGAGGGAGAAAGAGAGCACCTGGCGATGCCAACCTATGGGCTGGCTGATTCTCCGTGATAGATAGCATCCCCTTCCCCTAAAGTTGTCTTGTCTTCCCTGCACACAACGGCTACACCCAGGGCCTGCCGCGGTCAAAGCAGCGAGCCCTGCAGAGGCAGGAGCTAGGGTGCTGTCTTCACGGGTCATATTTACAGATGCTCTGAAAATCAAAATGCACAGCTATTTCACAACGGCACAGTGGTTACTGTTAGCATCTGGCTTTTTAGTTCAACATCACCTTTTTTTTGTACCTTATGCCTTTGAGTAGACTTCTGTAGCAGCTTCTTCTAACTATGTAAAACGGCACACTTTTGGATGATTCTTCTTCCTGAAGAATTATCAACAGCAATGGTATTGAATTTATTATCACCCACCGAAACGGCATTGAATGTCTTGTCACCCACCAAAACGCAGTCCCCTGCTCCTGAGTTGCTGCAGCGAGGGTCATGTTTTGCAGGCTGGTCTTCGCTTCATTGATCTCCGGCTATCAGTGAGTGGCTGTGGGACCCCCCAGTATTGATTTCAATGCAGCAGAGATCTGAAGAAGACACGGACAGGCCAGTGACATCTAGACTATTACATTGAGACTTTCAAAAATGTGGTCAGTGTCCCTCATGAAGGCCTTCTTGGGGTGTTTTCATCATGAGTTCTCGTTGTCTAAGAAATGGAAACCCGAAGGAACCAATGGGCACTTTCCTCAACACTGTCATGTCGACAGCGGGGTCCGACGGTCCATCTGTGTCATTTCCGCCAAGCGCTGTGTGGATGGTCCAGAGCAGCGATTTTCGACCTCTTCGTCTCATGGCCCGCATCGCCTGATTGTTCAATCTGCAGCACCCCCAAATATATATGTTTTGTGGTCTGACATTAAAACACAGGTGTAGGGTGCGGCTACAGGGTTAACCCTCGGACTGACCTGTTGGCAAAGCCACAAACAAGTCCCAGCTTAGAGGGCACAGTCCTCTTAGCATAATTAGGCTTGACCTTATGACGCTCCCTAGATCTTATCTGGGAAGCTAATGGGCTGAGGGAGGTGCAGCAAGTCCTGCCAAAACAAGTGAAACTCACAAGAACATTGTAACTACGGTGACCACTACCTTGTTTACCTCTGGCTGTAAAACAAAGGCTCAACTTGCCTCTCGATCTCTCTCTGTGGCCCCAGCCAAGCACAGGAATATCACCTAGACCAGTGATGGCGAACCTATGACATGCGTGTCAGAGGTGACACGCGAACTCGTTTTTTTGGTTGATTTTTCTTTCTTAAATGGCATTTAAATATATAAAATAAATATCAAAAATATAAGTCTTTGTTTTACTATGGTTGCAAATATCAAAAAATTTCTATATGTGACACGGCACCAGAGTTAAGGTAGGGTTTTTCAAAATGCTGACACGCCGAGTTCAAAAGGTTCGCCATCACTGACCTAGACCCAGCTTATTCTCTTTGTCATTTCTTCATCCTTCGCCGCCCTCCCTCAGGCTTTCGAACCCTTGACTAAGCTGGCTCAGCACACACAGGTCTGGTTTCGATTCATTCACTCTGGTGGCTACTGCTGTGTTGGCTGTTGCATTTTTCCCTTTGACTGTGTGGGGAAAGGAGGTCAGTGCCCCTGGCTAAACAGGCAGGGTCGCACGTTTTAAACATTCTTGCAGTTGAGAGGCCCTGCCCTAGAGGAAGAAAACAATACGGCATGGTGTCCGTCGTCCAGGGAAGGAAAGAGCCAGCAGTGCCACGAGGGAGACCACGGTGCTAGATGCCACTTTATGAGATGAGCGTCTGGGACATTTTTGGTTTAGGATTACTCTAAGCCAGAGGTTCTCAACCTGTGGGTCGAGACCATCGGAAAACACATATAGCATATCAGATCTTTACATTACGATTCATAACAGTAGCACAATTACAGTTATGAAGTAGCAACGAAAATAATTTTATGGTTGGGGGTCACCACAACATGAGGAACTGTATTAAAGGGTCATGGCATTAGGAAGGTTGAGAACCACTGCTCTAAGCGCTAAAAATACAGGACAGCAGACGATGTGCCGCCTTAGTCATCTGTGAATTCCACGTTGATCGAGTCCCCGCCTGACGCCTCTCAGGAAGCGGTGGCTGTGACACGGGCCTTGGGATCGCAGGTGGCACTCGGGGTTTCTGGGGGTGCAGGGGCGTCTACTGTGGCATCCGTGACCCACGTTGTTCCCTGGAATGTCCAAGGACAGAATGGCCATTGCTGTGCACAGTCCAAAAGGAGCAAGTAGATGAAATCACCAGAAGATTCATACTAAAGATCGGGAGGGAAATGTGTAAGTCTCGATAAACAACAAGAAAAGGAAGTGGCTAACTGAGCCATGGGCGGCAGCTAAGTGAGCTCTGAGGAGACCCGTGGCATGGAGGAAACAACCCAGAGGAAGGCCGTCCGTGAGGAGGAATGTGAGTGGAGAGTGGGAGGGATCGCCAGCGCCTGTGTCGCTATGGGCTGTTGCCAGCACGCTGAAAGCCAACAGCTGTTAGGGGCAGTCTATGAATACCGGAGAATAGAGTAGAAAGAGGCCAGCATGCCTTTAGCTTTGTAACTGGCCCAATACCGAAGAAATCTGAGGAAGCTTCTGGTTTTATTTTATTGTTGGTTAATCCTCACCGGAGGATATCTTTCCATTGATTTTTAGGGAGAGCTGAGGGGGGCAGACAGAGAGAGAAACATCGATGTGCCACACACTGATTGGCTGCCTCCTACAAGAGCCCCAACCAGGACCAGAGATGGAGCCTGCCACCGAGGTACGTGCCCTTGACTGGAACCGAACCCTGACCCTTCAGTCCGTGGGCTGAGGCTCTATCCACTGAGCCAAACAAGGCAGGTGAGGGAGCTGTTTTGTGGACGATTGTAGGTGCAGAGAGATTATCAGGAAACGTGGCTTCACCCGGCCGGTGTGGCCCAGTTGGTTGGGCGCAGTTTCATGCACTGGAGGTAGGTGGCTTGATTCCAGGTTTCAGGCTCAATCCCCAGCAGGGGGCGTGTGGGAGGCAGCCGATTGATATTTCTCTCTCAATGATGTCTCTATCTCTCTCTCTCCCTCTCCCTTTCTCTGTCTGAAATCAATAAAAAGCAAACAGAACGTATTTAAGAAACACAGTTTCCCATGCCAGTTCGCCCGGACCCTGGCTGGGCCTCTCCTCATTCCTCCTGGCAGCACCAGCCTCCCCCCAACCCCGCCCCCTCTTCACTGCCCCAGAGAAGGTCTCCCCAGCTGGCTGTCCTCTGCTCTCTGTGCCAGGTCTGCAGCCAGGCCTTGTCAGACAATCACTAGAAACACTGGAGGGAGAAAGAAAGCTCCGTGCCCTCAGTTGCTCACTCTGACAGCGATGGTGGAGACTTTGCCTTCCATCCCGCGTGGCCGGCTGTGCGCCTGGTCCCAGGCCGGCCCGTTGCCTGTTGGGATGCTGCTCTGTTTTTTCCTTCCTCCTCTGTTCACCCCAGTTCACGTCAGTGACGGTCTTTGCTCTTCTGTGTGTCTGTTCTCCCGTAGGCTTGCAGTAGGCGGTTTGTCACTTTCGTCTTCCACATCTTGCACAAACCTGTTTGGTGAAATTCCATCCCAAGGGCAGCTTCCGAGAGGGGCATGGAGGGTCTGACTTTTGGATTTCTGCAGAGCAGTGGGGGGGGGGGGGGGCGCGGCCAGGTCACTGTGCCCATCACAGAGCTCCTGTGGCCACACCCACATCAGAACCGTCCCCACCCACATCTGGCCTCAGAGGCTCAGATTTCAGATTTTAGAAATCTAAAGCACTCCCATGTTAGCAACATCCCATAGCTAGCACATTAACATTTCTACTAATGGGGTAAACACTCTCAGCAAAGTGGGAAAAGAGTGTTTATCCTATCTCAACTTGATAAAAGCCATAGATGACAAACTACAGCCGACATCAGACTCAGTGGACAAAAACTAAAACCATTTCCCCTAAGAACAGGAACAAGACAGGGATGCCTGCTTTCATCACTCTTATTCAACATAGTACTGGAAGTGCTAGCCATAGCAATCAGACAAGAAGAAAACATAAAAGCACAAATTGGAAAGGAAGAAGTAAAACTGCCGTCCCCCCAATCACCCCACCAGTCGCCTCCTGCAGAGGGGAGTGGGCCTAAGCTGTCAGTGGGACATCCCCCAAGGGCTCCTGGACTGTGAGAGGACACAGGCCAGGCTAAGGGACCCCCCCCCTGCCAAGTGCATGAATTTTGTGCACCGGGCCTCTAGTATTGTAATAACTATGTGGGGTGTCAGATGGATACTAGATTTATCAGGGTGATCACTTAATAAGTTATGTAATGTCAAATCACTAGGTTTTACAGCTGAAATTAATATAATTTTGTATGTAACCTGTAATTGAAAAATAAATGTAAAATAATAGTAATGATATTAGCATCTACTTCAGAGTTATTAAGCATAAAAATAAGATAAGAAATATAGCATTCAGTGCAGTGGAACATGGACCAGACAGTATAATTATAAGTAAAAATGCCTCTTTTAATAATGAACAGAAGCAGTATGTCTTATTTTATTTTATTTTTTAAAATATACTTTAATTGATTTTTCAGAGAGGGAGGGAGAGGGAGAGAGAGATAGAAACATCAATGATGAGAGAGAATTATTGATCAGCTGCCTCCTGCACACCCCACACTGGAGATCAACCNATCCCCAGTGTGGGGTGTGCAGGAGGCTGCCGATCCATGATTCCCTCTCATCATTGATGGTTCTATCTCTCTCTCCCTCTCCCTTCCTCTCTGCAATCAATAGAAATATATTTTTTTTTAAATAGTGCCTTTTACTGAGTTGGGGAAACCGAGGGGAAGGGTGTAGAGGTGGAAAATTGCGAGTTCTGTTTGGTTATGTTGAGTCTGGAGATGTCTGTGAGCCATGCGTGTGGGGTGAGGGTATAATTTTGAAAGCGGGGGACATATCAGAAGCACTAAAAACCCCGGGACAGGGCTCCTCAGAAGCACGGAGCAGAGAGGGGAGAGAGAGCTGGGACTCGGGGTGCTTGCGCTTCTGAAGAACCAAACAGAACAGCCAGGTCAGGGTCGCCTGGGGAGGCAGGAGAAGCCAGAGGATGTAGCTCCAGGAGCCAGAAGGCGGGTTCTGTCAGCGGTTCTGAGCAGGTAGTCACGCCTTGCGTTAAAGCCAGAGCCTTCCAAAGGGCTTGTCTGCATGCACGTGAGCATGACCAAGGGGCACAGACAGGAGGGGCGAGGGCATGCGCTGGGGGCAGGAGCAGCTGGGGAGAGGTCAATGGGGGGAAGGAAACAAGAAAGAATTTAAATAAATAAATAAATAAATAAATCTATATAATAAAAGCCTAAGTGACCATGATGGCAGAACGACCAGAATGACTGGTCACTATGATGTGCACTGACCACCAAGGGGCAGAAGCTCAACCAGAAGCCGGGCTCACAGGTGGTGAGCACGGCGGCAATGGCGGGAGTCTCCCCCACCTCTGCAGCAGCGCTAAGTAGCAGCAAGCTGAGCAGTAAGGAGCAGCGAGCAGGCGGGCGGTAAGGAGCGAGGGTCCTGGACTGCGAGAGGGGGCAGGCTGGGCTGAGGGACTCCCCACCATGCAGGAATTTTGTGCGCTGGGCCTCTAGTAAGTAAATAAAACTGGAGGCCTTCCGGGCCGTTCCCACAGCTCCACGCCACAGGGAAGCTCGTGCCAAAGTGGAAGCTGCCCCCAGCACCCTGTGGCGTCTGCCCGAGCCACTGGAGAAACAGCCCGGTCCTCGGCGTCACTCTGAGCTGCAGTCCCCGGGGAGGGCGTCGGATTGGGACACAGCCCCCACTCCCTTGAGCGCAACCACGTCTAGGAAACACGATAGTTTGCTCTCTAAGCTCTGCCGCGCGAGGAGCGGCGCCGGGAGAGGGGATGGGAGCTAAGCCGTGCTCACTATCGCTCCCCACACGTCAGGGGGAGCTGTACGGGGACGTATGTCGAAAAGTGGCCGGGCATTACTGTGTGTAACGTCAGAAACTTTGGAGACAACGGAAAAAAACTGTATGTAGGTCTTTGTCCAATTACTACACAGACGGGAACAGGGGCCCCATAGGGTAGTGAGTGAACGAATCATAGCTGCTCGCAATCGTGGGTGACCTGGCAGCACGGTCTCGAGAGTAAAGCCAGTCAAACTACCCTGTACAGAGTGATAAACTTCCATGAAACCGAAAAGGAGACAGGCCATTGTGTAAGGACGCACACGTGTGTGTGCGCGACACTCACACGGCACATGACTGACAACCACCAAAGTCAGGAGGGCAGAGGGCCCCGGAACTGGGGAGCAGCATTCAGTGTCAACGAAACAGGAAACAGTCTAGTGTGAGACTGGCTGTGGGTTCGCTGGTGTTCATTTCATTATCACCTTTCAAAACATGTCACCGTCCATGTTAATGTACCACAGAAACATGCTAGCAATTTTTAAGGCTTATGCAACTTCGGTTGCATTAAAACGGTGGTTCTCAACCTGTGGGTCGCGACCCCTTTGGCGGTCGAACGACCCTTTCACAGGGGTCGCCTAAGACCATCCTGCATATCAGATATTTACATGACGATTCATAACAGTAGCAACATTACGGTTATGAAGTAGCAACGAAAATAATTTTATGTTTGGATCTTAACATGAGGAACTGTATTTAAAGGGCCAGAAGGTTGAGAACCACTGCTTAAAAGAAGCATGAAGTTCAAAGAAAGGAAATTAAATACAGGGATAGCCCTTTACGAACTGGTCAGCGTGGCTGCGGCGCCCACTTGCGGCCACAGCATGTGAGGAGGGCCGGGCAGCAGTGTGTCTCAGCCGGGACCACAGGTGGCCCACCCAGGCGATGGGCAGGGGCCAGCTGGGCCCGGGAGCGCCCAGAGCTCTCCTGAAAATGGCCTTTGCAGGCCAGGGTGCACATTGCGGCTGTAGAAGGAGGAACCAGGGTTGGTGAGTCCCCAAAGGCCCTGACCTGAGGGCTGGTGGCCGAGGGGGTGTGCCTGGGCAGGGCAGCGGGCGCCACGCTGAATGAGCACTTGTTCTCTCCTTCAGGGCTCTCAGCGCTTGCCCTCCGGGTTCCCTCCAAACACACGTCATTGGGGGAGTCGTGGGGGGCCTGGTTTCTCATTTCTGGGCCTCAAAGCAGCCAGGTATGCTCCGAACACTGAGCTACACGGTCTGTCTCATTCGGGGACTGAAGGGATTCAGGGTCCCTCCTGGCGAAGGCAGCTGTTGAGCACAGAACTGCCCTCACATCTAGCGAACATGAGCTTCGGGCGAAGAATAAGTGAAAAGACACGTGGAAAAGGCCGCTGCGGGGAGCCTGGGAGAGTGACGCTCTGCAGAAGCGGAGGCCACTCGCAGACCTGCGGCAGGAAGCCCCAAAATGAGGCGGAGGAGGTCCCAGCTGCTCTCGGGGCCTCAGTCTCAGCCCAGAGCACAGGCCCAGGGGGCGGCAGGAGCCCACGAGACCCCGTGACCCAGGCCAGGCCAGCCGTACACGCCACGATGGGCAGAGGGAGAAGGTGACTTCCCAGCTGACCCCCGCTGACCCCCACTGACCTCTGGAACCTGTGGCCCCTTGAGGGCGCCGAGCAAGGGCTGCTCCCTTCGCGGAAAGCGGCAGGCAGGACCCATGCCTGAGAGAGCAGCTGTGAGGTCAAACCCAGCTCTGGGCGAGAAGAGAGGCAGCAACTGCCCCCCCATCTCCCCTCCACCAGATGGGAGGACGGAGGGAGAGAAGAGGGAGGCCCACCTGTGACCACAGCCCCTCCGAGTCCCCGTGTCAGGCGGTGTGGCCCCCTGGGCTCCGGGTGTGTGTCCTCGCCTCCGTGGGGAAGGAGATGCGCTTCGTGGACGTGGTCAGGGCGGGCGGGAGGAAGGTCCGTAAGGTCCATCGAGTGGCCAGCACATCCTTCCGAGAATGAAGCACAAACCCAGCCTTCACCCAGCCCTCTGCAAACAGAGGGGAGGCGGGTGCACAGAGGCACCGCCTTCCATGGCCTGGAGGACCCTGGCTGGCCTGGCACGGCAACACCAATGCTTGCTGAGACTACCTGTGAGGACACAGTCGCTCTGCCAGGTCAGACAGCCTGTGGTATTGCTGCCAGGTGACAGGAGGAAGTAGAGGCTCTGACACATGCTTTCCTGCCCAGGAGCTGGAAGGTAGCGGGCCAGGATTCAACAGTCGTGTCTGAGCGCAGCACTCACCTGCTCCCCACGGCGCTGGCCTCCCTTCCAGGCCGAGGTCTCAGAACCAGCACAGAACATGCCACAACGCCCATGGGTGGTCAGGACTGTCCCATCGGAAAGAAGGGCAAAACCAGCCCCAGCCAGGCCACGCGGACGCCGTTCTCCCGGGCCCGGGGTATTCCGGCAGGAGGGACGGCCGAGTAGTGAGAAGAGAAGTTCACTCAATGTCCCCACCTGGGCAGGTGTGCTGACAGGAATAAGAATCGAGAACATGGTCACATCGGCCCATGGAGGATAATCTGTTTAATTGGACCAGAAATGGATTTAGTGGGAGACAAGCATGGGCACCCTTCCCCCTGAGTCACCTCATCTCACACGGCCACGCTCAGCGTCAGCTCTTGGTGCCCAAACTCCTGCTGTTACAAGATAAGCTGTGTTCTGTGTCCAGAACTTCCTGTACCTAACGCCTTTAGAAACAGACCAGCCCGCCGCCTGGTCACCCGGCATTTCCGCTCCCCAGGTGAGCTGCACGACCCTGCCAGGCGGCTCCCAGCTGCCCGCTTCATCCCCAAAGCTTCTCGCTTCCTCTCCTTAGTTTGCTGGGAAGCTGCAGGCCTCCAGGGACTGCCTTTCACAGCTGTCTTTAGCGTGTGATCATCGTTTCCCCGGCAAGAACACGGTGTCTTAGGTCCAGAGCAGGCTCGGGAGGCAGCCAGCCAGAGGCAAAAAGCAAGGCGGAGGGCCCCGTGAGGGGGGAGGGAATGAACAAAGCTTCGGAGCTGTGAGCTGAAAAGTTCCCTGTGCACAGAGGAAGCCGTTTAGAGAAATGAATCCGGTGGAAGAGTGGCGGGCGGTTCCCTAAAGCAGGGCTAGTCCTCCCGCGTCCCCAGGAGCAGAGCTTGGAATCCTGGGCCCGCCGAGCTCTCGGGGCTCCACTCTGTGGTCCGGGGAGCAGAGCAACCCTTTACAGGCCAGCCTCGGGGAGCCGAGTTAAATGCTGAGCATTCGCTAGAATGGCGCTTAGCGAAGTGTGCGGGCCAGACCTCGGGGGAAGAGTGCTGTCTCACTGTGTGTCCCTCAGGACGAGATGCTACAGGTTCCCGGCCTCCTGTCTCCAGCACAGGAGGCTCCTGGGAGGACCACACTGTGTACGATCGTGGTTCTGTTCCTGGGAGTGTAACACGGGCCCAGGAATCAGTTCTGACGAGATGCACTTCCCCAGCCCCAGGGGCCAAGAGAGGATCCTCCACCCCATTCGCAGTTAGAGGGGCATTTGGGTCCACAGGGGATTCCTGGTAGATATGAGTCGTTCCCATAAACAACGGCGCCTTCTCGCTCCCTGGAGCAGCATTTGCCCCCGAAGGGGAGCCCAAGGAGCCACAGCCTCCTGGACTCGGCAGGGCCGGCCTTCATCACCTTTCATGCCTCAGGACAGCTGACCATCGATGGTTTCCAGGCCGAGAGCTCGGGACGCTTTAACAACGTCACGCCGATCACTCCGCTCGGATGACCACACTGACCCGCCCTGCTCCCACCAGCCCTGCCTCTCTGCCTGTCCTCACCTCGGCCTCACCCACCCCTTCTCCTGACCTGGGAAATTCAGCAAATGCCTCCTTCCTCATTGTCTGGCCAGCCCCGCCTCCAACATCTCCCTCCGTCCTGCCCTCTTCCTGGTCCCCATCCTCAGCCTGCGTCCTGTCCCCTCGTCCAGACGATCCCAATAACCACAAAACCGAGCCATCCCCCCACACTGCCCTGAGCCTGCCATCGGTCCCTGGCCCACAGGTCAGAGCCCCCCGGCCCGCAATGGGGCCTGCGCAGGTCCCCACGCCCTCGGGGTGCAGGCCGGTTCCCGAGCACATTTCTGGGTGGGGACAGCCGTGTCCAGTCTCACCCTGAGCTGAGATGTCGTGCCCCGTGCCTCACCGCACGACACCATCAATACCCGAGGGGCCTGTGTGCTCATGCCCTGACGGTCTGTCTGTCTGCCTCCGCGATCTCTTTTTCTTCACATGGCAAATACCGCCTCCTCTTTCAGGGTCTGGCTCCTGCCTCGCTTTACCTGAAAACTTCCCCTGGTCCCCCAGGCTTCTCATTGCTCCTGTCTCTCTCTGCCACCATCATGCCCTCTGCCTGCCTCTTGTGGGTTGAATTGTGTCCCCCCTCAAAAGTATAGGGTGAGGCAAAAGAAGGGGTACAGCTGTTCCTATGGAAAATGACACAATAAATATGAGTGCCATAATGCACTGTTTCACGTACTTCCGGCTGCAAACCGACATTTGCCCACCCTGAGTAAGTTCAAGTCCGAGCCTCCGTGGCCTTCTCTGGAACCAGGGTCTTTGCAGGCATAGTCGCGTGGAGAGGAGGTCATCCTGGGTTACAGTGGCCTCATGCAGTGACGATAAGGAGGGGATATTTGGATGACAGACAGACACTCACGGGGCAGGGAGATGGAGCGACTGCAGGGAGCGGTCTCCAAGCCAAGGACACCAGTCCGGCCCAGCAGAAGCCAGCGGAGGCCTGCGGGGGACCACTCGGCCAACCCTGGTTCCGGACTGCTGGCCTTGGCACTGAGAGAGAACGCATTTCTGCTGTTTCAGGCCCCCAGTTGGCGAGCTCAGTACTGCAGCCCCGGGGCACTGGCACCTGCCGACCTGCCCGCTCTCCATGCTGCAGCCAGGCCTTTGCTCTACACCTGCCTCTCCCACGCGGCCAAGTCCCACCCCGCAAGGCTGGTACCTTGTCTGTGTAACGTCCCCCGTCCCGACCTCTCCTTCCAATGCACAGTTCCTGCAGTGGCACCCACCAACCCCAGAGGACAAAAGGGAAGAGGCGGTCAGGAGGGCGGCTGGGAGAGGGCGTCGTCCCCCCCCCCCCAACCCGGCAGATGCAGCGAAGAAAGTGACCCGTTTCCTGTCGAATGCCTCCTGTTGTCGCCGTTACATGTTTCCCCCTAAGAAACCTCCAACTGAAAGACCTGGTGAAGCAGGACGGCTGGGGCCTGTCTCGATGGTGGAAACTGACAGCTGGGGCTCAGGACCTGCCTGTGAGCTCTGACTTCTCTAGGCCCCGTAAGGATGTTCCTAAAATGCTTTCCACAGTTCCAACCTTCGAAACCATGCACACATCTGGGGTTGGGGTTTCTCAGCAAACGGTCACTGGGGAACGATGGGCCCTCCTGGCCACGTGACCACAGCCACCAGCCTCGAGCGCTGGCACCCTCCAGGACATTCACCCTCTCTCCACCGCAACCCCACTTCTAGGTCGAGGTCATTCACTTACTACCTCCTTGGCGCCTCCAGCCCACACACTCCCATAGGAATGAAGATGGTAAATGTGTCCCAAATATTTTTAGAGAAGTTTTATTCCATACCCTCCCTGGTGTGGCTCAGTGGATAGAGCGTCGGCCTGCGGAGCAAAGGGTCCCGGGTTCAATTGTAATCAAGGGCACGTGCCTCGGTTGCAGGCTCCTCCCCAGCCAGGGCCCTGGTGAGGGCGAGTGCAGGAGGCAACCAGTAGATGTGTTTCTCTCACATCGATGTTTCTCTCTGTCTCTCCCTCTCTCTTCCACTCTCTCTAAAAATCAATGGAAAAAAATATCCTCAGGTGAGGAGTAAAAAGAAAAAAAAAGAAGTTTTATTCCAAAATATCATTGCTATTTTCAAACAATGCACAGAGAGATAATGCAAGCCTGGGTGTGGGCATGAAGATGCGTAGCTTCCTATGTTGCTGCCGGGAGATTCGACCCTGGGTTCTCCCTAGTGGGAATGCCAGCAGGCTGCCTGCAGCCTCGGCCACAGCACTCCCTGTCCCCTCACCCTGTCACGGCGGCCACGCGTGAGGCAGAGGATAGGGCCCAGACCGCACCTTCGCTATTTTCATAACCGCCTGGCCCCCCACTCAGTTCGAGCCAAGTGCCATGTGGGATGTCCTCGGTCATTTTGAACATGAGCTCAGTAAGACAAGCGGGTCTGTCTGAAATGCCGTCACCCACTGCACTAGCTCTCCGGCATCTGAGCATGTCCTTGTCATAGTCCCAGGCCCAGACTCAGGCCACCTCCTTGCTCCTCCTCCCCCTCGTGCTTTACCTGGAGGCACTGGGTGCACAGATGAAAGGCGCAGGCCCACCTAAGGGAAAGAGAAATCTTCAGATGGAAAGAGCACGCCTCAGGTTTAGCACCAGGAAGGTGTGATCAGACACCGAAGAAGAATAACTGAATCTCAAGACAGAGCACAGTTACACAAGCAGAGGGCAGCCGAGCAAGTCTAGAGTGTCCCGATGTGCCCAGACAAAGGCGTGGTGGCGTGCGCACAGAACCTGCTCCCCTTCCCTCCCGTCCTCGGTTCGCTGTCTGTAAGTTCCTATCAGGCAGCTCGTCTTGTCTGGAGGAGACGCCGAAGGTGGCTCAAAGTTTCCCTACAAGTTCTCCAACAACCTGTTCCACAGATTAGTCCAAATCACGGCCCCCTGGCAACTGGCCTGACTGCAGAAGCAGAGGGTCCAGTCCTGGGGTGGGGGGTGGAGGAGTCCTGGGGGGTGCGGAGGAATGGGGGGCGAGAGCTTTAGCCTGTGATACAAGATGGAGTGAGGAAGGTTGGGCAAGGCCAGCCTAGCACAAGGGGAGGGCAGGGCATGTCAGACCCAGGGCTAAGATTGGGCACTAAAGGCCAGCCAGTCGCCAGAGGGAGCGGGGGAGGTAGGTAGAGACTGCGGGGGCGGGGGATGCCAAGATCAGCACCAGAGGCCCTGTGGGTAAGACCAGGAGACCCCCCCAAACAGCACTGGCTTCTAAGACACCGTGAGGCACCGTGACAGTTGGTGGGACCTGTGATTTCCTTGAGCCACTGGCCTTGACTGGCATTTCAGAGTCTGTGAGATGAGCTGGGTGCTCACAGAACTCAGCCTCAGGCACGCTTTACATGGACAGATTGGCTCATCTGTCACTACAGATTCCAGCACCAATCATTTGATTATTGGAGCCTCATAGGATATCTCATTAGTAATAGTCTACCCTTTATTCCTCTTCTGTTCCTTGAATTTCTTAGGTGCTCTCAATCATCTTTTCTGTGGTATTTAGACTAAATGAACACAGGGGAGTGACCCCTCTATAAGACTTTTAAAGATGATTCTCCCATTAGAAATGGAGCTTTAGATCAGGTTTCCCAAAAAGGCTTCCACTGATAGCGTTCGCCGTACACATGGTCTTGGGTGAGAATGACATGCTCACAACAGTCTGTCCTCCCATTCAGATCTCACTGTGCATCTGTCATTGAACTGTCGCTGTGTGTGTGTATGTGTGTGTGTGTGTGTGTGTGTGTGTGTGCACATGGCTTGTTTTGTTTTTCAATTCTTACTAACGTTAATTCTAAGTATTTCTACTTACTGTTCTTTCTGAGTAGGATCCATTTTTCCAATTTGCATTCTAATTGGTTTGGGCAAGTTTTAACCAAAACAATTAATTTGTGTGTCTCCATTTGACAGGCAACTGGTTTGCTGATGCCTCTGTGCCTGCTATAATGTGATGACAGTGCTAAGGTCCTGACAGTACCCTGAACTCACCAAACTGCTCCATCTATATTTTGGTGACTCAGCTCGTTCTGTCTGGGCTGTTTTTCTCTCCTTTGCTGCCTTTATCCTCTGTCACTCAACGAGATAAATCTTAAGCCCACTCTAGCCTCACTGCTGAGTCCTCCATCCCAGTGGCATTTCTCATAGAAAGTAGAAAAACAACCCTACATGCCCTCGCTGGTGTTGCTCAGTGGATGGAGCATTGGCCTGCAGACTGAAAGGTGCCAGGTTCAATTCCCGTCAAGGGCACATGCCCAGATTGCGGGCTTGATCCCCAGTAGGGGGCGTGCAGGAGGCAGCCTATCCATGATTCTCGTCATTGACGTTTCTATCTCTCTCTCCCTCTCCCTTCCTCTCTGAAATCAATAAAAATATATTAAAAGAGAGAAAAATACCTGCAGTTTATGGAAGACCCCAAATAGCCACAGCAATCTTGAGAAAGACGAACAAAGCCAGGAGCAACACACTCCCTGATTTCAAGCAACTCTACAAATCTATGTTCATTAACGCAGAATGGCACTACATAAACACGGACAAATAGACCAGTAAACAAAGTTGAGAGCCCAGACATAACCCTCCCATATACAGTCAACTAATAATTTGACCAGGGAGCCAAGACCTTCAGGGAGGAAAGGAAGCCTCTTTAAGAAGTGGAGCTGGGATTACCTACCCCATGCTGTTCAAGCTGACCAACAAGAACTCGGACCGCATGACGCACTGCGGGGTGCTGGAATTTGTGGCTGATGAGGGTATCTGCTACCTGCCACACTGGATGATGCAGAATTTGCTGTTGGAAGAAGGGGGCCTGGTTCAGGTGGAAAGTGTCAACCTTCAAGTGGCCACATACTCCAAATTTCAGCCTCAGAGCCCTGACTTCTTGGACATCACCAACCCAAAAGCAGTATTAGAAAACGCATTGAGAAACTTTGCCTGTCTGACCACTGGGGATGTGATTGCCATCAACTACAATGAGAAGATCTATGAACTGCGGGTGATGGAGACCAAGCCTGACAAAGCCGTGTCCATCATCGAGTGTGACATGAATGTGGATTTTGATGCTCCCCTGGGCTACAAAGAACCCGAAAGACAAGTCCAGCATGAGGAGTCCACGGAAGGCGAAGCTGACCATAGCGGCTATGCTGGAGAGCTGGGCTTCCGTGCCTTCTCCGGCTCCGGGAATAGACTGGACGGGAAGAAGAAAGGTGTAGAGCCCAGCCCCTCCCCCATCAAGCCTGGAGACATCAAAAGAGGAATTCCCAATTATGAATTTAAACTTGGTAAGATCACTTTCATCAGAAATTCACGTCCACTGATCAAAAAGGTTGAAGAGGATGAAGCTGGAGGCAGATTCGTCGCTTTCTCTGGAGAAGGACAGTCATTGCGTAAAAAGGGAAGAAAGCCATAAGTTAGCCAATTGGAAAATAAAATACTCAATTGCAACATAATGGCTTTTAGTTACTGGCTCTGACAGGAATTAAACTATTGCAAAGGATGCTCTGTCACTTTAGGTTTGTTTAGAGCTACCTGAGAATTTCTAGTTTAGTCTGGAAGTGGGATGCAGGACTTCGTGGTTATGTACTTGAATTGGGTCCCATAGGCGGCGGCCTCACCACTTCTTGCTTTCAGCCCTTGGGTGCACTCCCCCTGACCCAGCAGGAGCAGAATTCCCCAGTTTCTGATAAAAATCAAAGGGGTTGAATTGCTCTAACTTGTGATGTTCTTTTTATTTTATTTATCCTTTCTTTTTGTGAATCTGTAGCTTAGATGTTGCCTTTGGCCTAAAGAAAAGTGGTTTAAATAGATTTGTGCTCTATAAATGGTTATTCCATTACTCTGGCTACAATTAAGTATTTGAGGATGGGTTTTTCTGTTTTTATTTTTTATTTTTTAACAAAAGAACCATTCCTCAGAAGGAAAACTTGATCTGAAAACATTTCTACTTTCAGTTTTCATTTCAAAATAACTGGCTCCATGAATCTATTCTATTTAGGGGGAGGGAGGGAACAACAAAACTTTATGGTGAAACACAAATGTGAATATTAGAATAAATAAATGCTAAAGATGGTCCTCTTTCTCCTTCCCTATTTCCCACTCCCAGTTTAATGTATTATCCAATGTTCTGCTGGCCTGCATATTTTGTATTGGTCTCAGATCCTCACTTTCTGAAAAGTGAGATCTTTTGACATGTTAACCCAATTATTTTCATCTCTTTTGTTCCTTGAAAGTAATTCCAAATTAAATTTTCAAATAAAAACAGGGAAAGACTAAAACCTTGATTGCCTCTAAATGTTTGATTAGATGTCAACAGGGATTGATGCTTGGGCCACTGATCAGGAGTTGGAGGAAGGCTTGCTTGCAGGTACCCCTCATTCCATAGTGCTGTTAGAAAAGAACTTGGGGACAGGGGAGTGGCTCCTGGACAATGTATAGAGAAACGAGGCTTTCTGACCCCTGGGGTGAGGGTGGTCAGGTCCAGATCTCCCCTTGTACCAGGTCTCCTGCTTGTAGGCAGAGGGTCCTTCTCTGAACAAGGCTCCTCCCAACACGCAGAAGAGGAAAGGATGCACCACACCAGGACAACAGCCCAGCGTCCACCCATGAGCCTCAGAGAATGAGCACTGAAGATTGTCATGGTGACCAGGGCTGTTCATCCATCATGGTGATGGATGTGGTTCTAGAAGGCACAAAGTACCACTGTGACCTCCCTGACTTAAGGCAGGGGTGGGGAACCCTTTCCCTGCCAAGGGCAGTTGGCTATAACATTTGTGGGCCATACAAAATTACCAACTTAAAAATTAGCCTGCTCTATTTGGTCAGACATTTAACTCACCCCTAAGGCCTTGGCAGGGCCAGACCAAATGATTTTGTGGGTCTTATATGGCCCGTGGGCCAGATGTTCCCCACCCCTGACCTAAGGAGTCTTAGTTTCACTACAGAGGTAGAAGCCCTTGGTGGGTAGGCAACCTCCATTGGCAGGATCACATTGCCTGACATATTGTCATTTATGCATAATAAAGACGCTGGCCCTGGGTTTTTGTCTTCCCTAGGTATCACCTACTATACACGTAATGAAGTCGCTGGAGGCACACTCCCCTGCCTGGGCCAGGGTTGGACCCAATTGTGGGTCTCCTGGTGATACAGTGGGATCACCTGGAGCAAAAGTCCTGGTTATTACTGCTGTACCCTGGTCCGCAACCTTATTGTCACACAGTGTCTTCTCCAAGCTGGTCTGTGAGCCAATCTGGCAGAACTCCTGATAAAATTGCAGCTTTCTGAACCACCTGCAGGGCCTCTGACCCAGTCTCAATCATAAAAAGGGCCCAGCAGCCGCCTTGTAAGGGGCTGCTCCCCTGCATATGATCAGGTTTGCATAGACTGGGGAACCATTGCATTGGTACTGCAGAG
>JAWPEG010000011.1:105564227-105684609 GCA_035771395.1 Myotis vivesi
CTTGGATCCCAGCAGCACGCTCTGTGGGCCAGGAGAGATGTCACCACACCTTCAGAGTTAGAGGAGAGTTAAGAGTTTATCGACTCTTATAACAACACAACCACTCTTCTGAATTCCTCCATCTCTTCCACCCTCTTCAGAGTTCTCTAACAGCCCTACCTTCCCTATCCCCACCCCCACCACGGTGAAGCCTGAGGACCAGGCCACCCCATCTTTCAACACGGCAAGCCCCGCCCCAGCTCCAGACCTCCCGCACCTGCTCCTCCCACTGCCTCCTCCACAGCATTCAGATCCCACCTCGATGCTATTCCCTCAAAGCCCTTTCCTTCATCCCCACTGATGTAGGTTCCCTGTTGTCTGCCCCAGAACCCCGCACATGCTCCACTTTACAGCACGTGCCGCCGTTTGTAATCGAGCACTTACTATGGAACATCTGAGGACCCGGTGGAGTGTGCACTCCGCGAGGGAGGACTAGGGATCACATGTGAAGCGCGGTGTGGACAGCAGCCGCTCAGCACCTGGGACCTGGGAGTCGGGACAGTGGTGTCAGAGAGTAAGTACAGTGCCCACGAGTGGGCTCGGAGCCCTCACAGGCGACCGGAAGCTGGGGCAGGGGCCGGCCTTACGTGTTGGGGGCAAACATCAGAGGCAGCAGGACCTGAAGTCCCTCAGCGACCGAGCGCGTGAGAACAGGACTCGCATGGGGCCCCGAGGCGTGGCGAGAAGTTGGCTGGGCGTCCGGGACCCAGACTCACGGCTCTGGGCTCTGCCACTGGGACTCGGGGAGGCACAGCTCCTGGGACCTCCCACCTGTCCTGGAGGATGGAGGGGCACCAGGTGGCATCAAAGCAGAAGTGCCCCCCATTTCTCAGGAGCAGGCTGTCCCCGTGGAGTTTAGCAGATCCTGTGCTTTGAGGAACAGGGCACCCCATCGTCACAGGCTCGCCTACAGCAACTTTTCAAGGAGTCTCGGGAGTTTCCCTCGGTTATGGGGGGCCCTTCTTCCTCCGAGATGGCCCGTTGCCCACCGGCTGCATCTCAGGTCTGCATAGTCACTCCCCGTTCCACCCTCCATTTCATTCTGAAGGCGTCCTCACCTGGAAAGAAAGGAAATTATTGGGACAAAGGCAAACAGAAGCTTTATTAGGTGGTATTAGCACAGAGGGCCAATAAGGCTTTGCTTCCCAAAAAATCAAAAAAGTGATTTAATTCATGCCTTGCCCTTTCTAGTCAAAATGTCAGGTGCGTGATTGCCCAGCGGACGCCGTGTCCGCGTCCTCCGGTTGGAGTGAGACGCGGCTGTGAGAAGGGCTCTGAGGACTGGGCGGACCAGGGCCACACCCCACTCCACTCTCCATTCTGCACGCCCCGCCGTAACCTAACGGATTCGAGTTTCTCCCAACAGCCCTCTGAGGAAGAACATGCCACTGAAAACCCACGAACATGGGGTCGGAAAGCCTGGCTGTGTCATCTGCTACCTCGCCTTCTCGGCTAGCCCATTGGCGGTCCTGAACTTCGGTTTTCTCAACTTGAAATGAAAAACATTGGCGTTGATAAACTCTTAACTCTCCTCTAACTCTAAAGGTGTGGTGACATCTCTCCTGGCCCACAGAGCATGCTGCTGGGATCCAAGAGACACCCCCGCCTCCCACCCTGTGTCTCTCCAGAATCCCATGGAGGCGGCTCCGCCTGCCCTGAGTCGGACTGTCTGGGAGAGGCGGGAGCATCAGGCTTTCCAAGCTCAGAGGGTCCCTGTGAGCCTCCCTGCCAGCAGCCACCACACCAGGGGGTCAGGGGCCGGACCGAGGCTGTGATGCCACAGACGAGGGCTGGGAATTGAGAAGGAACCTTGGAACAGATACTGCCTCTCCCCGGGCAGCCCCGGAGGCTCAGGAACTTCAAGAGGCGGCTCACCTTCCAGGGAAAGGCCGTAATGGCGAAGGCTGTGAAGGCCTTAACTGTGAAGAATCAAGTTAAATAAACAAAGCAGCAAGCCTGGGGGCTGGACCACATCACAAGAGTCAACAGTAAGACCTCCCCCTGGACAAGAGCAGGGCCTCCGAGGGCAGGACCATCGGCGATGGGATCACGGTACTTTTATTTATTTTTTAAAATATTTTTATTGATTTCAGAGAGGAAGGGAGAGGGAGAGAGAAAGAGAGAAACATCAATGATGGGAATCATGGATCGGCTGCCTCCTGACGCCCCCTACAGGGGATCCAGCCGGAAACCTGGGCACGTACCCTTGACCAGAATTGAGCCTGGGACCCTTCAGACCACAGGCCGATGCTCTATCCACTGGGCCAAACCAGCCGGTGTGGTCCACAGTACTTTAAACATGTGCAGACCAGAAGCGAGAGCAAAATGGTGATTCCAAACCTAATTGTTTTAATCATGTTGCCTGTGTTCTAAGCGTTGCGCAGAAGTCTCCTCTAAGGGCGGCCTCTTTGCTGGGGGGCACAGGGACTGGCTTGGTGGACTCCGGCGAGAGAGAGGTCAGTTTCTCCAGTCTCTTCCCTGGGCATCAGTGGGTATTGGCGGGCAATCCCTGAGTGGATGCTAGAGCGTCAGTGGCGTGAAAGGCAGCCCCGGGAGAACACGGAGGCCCCCGATGACCTAGGTATCCCACCGTCTTTGATGAGCTGTCATGTGGCTGAGGGCGGGGTACCAGCTTTTCTGGGAGGCTACCTACGGGTAACCCGCAACAGTAGCCGTTATATAAGGAGTTCGTTCCATGGTCACCCATGGCTCTAAGTGCTTGCCTTCTTTCAGCTCAATTCTCAGGAATCATCACCGCCCTCACTTGATAGCTGAGGAAACTGAGGCCCAGAGAGGCCTGATCACCTCGGACTCAGCTCGCAGACTCCAAGATAGGAGGCAAACCACGCGCTCTGGTTAGCAGCTGCTGACTCACGGTGCTGTGGGCCTCCCCTGGGCTCAGAACACGCTGCCTGCACCTCCACCCTCAGAGGACGCGTGTCATCTCGTATTTGCTCATCAGACGATGTCAATATGAAAAAGGACCCAAGAGATAGCTCTGTGCCAAGACAGCCAAGACTTGAAACTCCCTGGTCAGGAATGTTAAGGGTTTGTGAGGTTCTCTATGCAGCATCTGCCAAGTGATGTAAAACAGTGATGGCGAACCTTCTGACCTCGGCGTGTCAGCATTTTGAAAAACCTTAATTTAACTCTGGTGCCGTGTCACATATAGAAATTTTTTGATATTTGCAACCATAGTAAAACAAAGACTTATGTTTTTGATATTTATTTTATCTATTTAAATGCCATTTAACAAAGAAAAATCAACCAAACAAATGAGTTCGCGTGTCACCTCTGACACATGTGTCATAGGTTCGCCATCACTGATGTAAAAAGATGATCTGAATAAAAACAACTTCAAAATACATGCAGACCCACAGGCTGGTCCTCCTCTCTTTCTGATCATGATCTGCTGTTGGTCATGGAACTGAGGCTGTTCTGTCATGAATGAAGCCTGGATTTTGAGGGAACTGCAAAATGATAAAATGTGCAAGCTGTTTAGGGGAGAAAAAAAACTACTATAAACCACTCATCAAATTGCCTCCTTCCATGGGATCAGCAGACATCTTTACGTCAGCACCTGCTCTGACATTCTCCAGGCACCACTGCCTGGCTTTCTCCTTCCAGCCAGAGGCCCGTTGGCGGCCAGAGCTAAGATGGGGGTGTGTGGCTGTGGAAATGCTTTTTTTAGATTAGATTTTCCTGGAATGTCAAGTACAAAGCATGTGGCCTGTGAGACGAAACAGCAGGAGTGCGGAGCAGCCTGGACGAGCTTGCAGATTAAAGCCACTTAGGGACGCTCTAAGGTCACGGTCCTTAGGGACCGAGCAGACTATAAACTAAGTCCTCCTACGTTTGTCTACTACAGTGGTTGTCAACCTTCCTAACGCCGTGACCCTTTAATACAGCTCCTCATGTTGTGGTGACCCCCGATTTCACTGTTACAAATTGAACATAATTAAAGCATAGTGATTAATCACAAAAACAATATGTAATTATATATGTGTTTTCCGATGGTCTTAGGCGACCCCTGTGAAAGGGTCATTCGACCCCCAAAGGGGTCTCGACCCACAGGTTGAGAACCGCTGGTCTGCTACAAACCCTACACCAGAGTTCCAAACGGGAAGTGATTTCAGAAATCGTCAAGTTCATCCCTGCTCATTCTCCCTGTTCTGTTTTTTTAAAAAATATATAAATCAGTCAGGTACACAGATGAAATGGCTCAGCCAGGCCCATGGGAGTCAGACACTGGTCCCCAGGTCTCCTGACGCCCCAGTTCATGTCTTTTTCTGCAGTGAACACTCGCCCACTCTCCCGTGCAGTTTGGCCAAACTTGATTGTGTGAAAAACTACACTTATTTGTAAAAATGTATAGTTTGTTATGTGATATGTAAAAAAATTTAACTCCCAAATTTTTATGAGTGAAGAAAGATATATTTGAAGTTCAATAATTCTTGCAATTATCGTTTCATTCAAGTACAGTTAAATTTAATAATTTTTATTTTTAAATCACATTTTTGATGCCCTGGTCAATGTGGTTGCTCAGTAGATAGAGCGTCGGCCCATGGACTGAAGTGTCCCAGGCTCAATTCCAGTCAAGGGCACATACCTCGGTTGCAGGATTGATCCTTGGCCCCAGTCAGGGCCCATGCAGAGGCAACCAATCGATGTCTCTCTCTCTCACATCGATGGTTTTCTCTCTCTCTCTCTCTCTCTCTCTCTCTCTCTCTCTCTCTCTCTCTCTCCCTCCCTCTCTCTCCCACTCTCTCTCAAAAAAAAATCAATGGAAAAATATCCTTGGGTGAGGATTAACAAAAAAGTAAATAAATAAAAAATAGATAAATCGAAAGCCAAGAGACATATGAAAACGTGCTCAAAGTCACTAATCATCCGAGAGATGCAAATCAAAACAACAATGAGATACCATCTCACACCTGTCAGAATGGCCATCATCAACAAATCAACAAATGACAAGTACTGGAGAGGATGTGGAGAAAAAGGAATCCTCCTTCACTGCTGGTGGGAATGCCGACTGGTGCAGCCACTATGGAAGACAGTATGGAGTTTCCTCAAAAAACTGGAAATAAAACTCCCATTTGACCCTGTGATCCAACTTCTAGGAATATATCCCAAGAAACCAGAAACACCAATCAGAAAGGATATATGCACCCCTATGTTCAGAGCAGCACAATTCACCATAGCTAAGATCTGGAAACAGCCTAAGTGCCCATCAGTAGATGAATGGATTAGAAAACAGTGGAACATCTACACGATGGAATACTATGCTGCTGTAGAAAAGAAGAAACTCTTACCATTTGCAACAGCATGGATGGAACTGGAGAGCATTATGCTAAGTGAAACAAGGCAGTCAATGAAGGAAAAATACCACATGATCTCACTCATTCATGGATAATAAAGACCATTACAAACTTTTGAACAATAATAGATACAGAGGCAGAGCTGCCTCAAACTGATTGTCAAACTGCAGTGGGAAGGCCAGGGAGGGTTGGGGGACAGGAGGGAGGGGAGTAAGAGATCAGCCGAAGGACTTGTATGCATGCATATAAGCATAACTAATGGACATAAGACACTGGGGGGTAAGGGAGGGCAGGGGATTGTCAAGGGCGGCGGGGAAAAAAGGACACTTATGTAATACCCTTTGTAATACTTTTAGCAAAAAAAATAAAATAAAAAATAAAAAATAAAAAAATAGATAAATCTCATGTTTGATATGAATCCATTTTCCTAAAACTATTTCCTTACACAGCTGTTGTTTGAGCAGTGTGTGTGTGTGTGTGTGTGTGTGTGTGTGTGCATGTACACACACATAAAGAAAGGCCTAAGATAATAGTCACAAAATATTGACCAAACATTAATGCTTTTTTCCTAGAGGGTGGAATTGAGAGGCTGGCATACTGTCGACATGAATTTTATATACTGAGTACTTTATAATGAACCATGTCATTTTAAGAAATCCTATCTAATAAAACGGTAATATGCAAATTGACCATCACTCCAACACACAAGATGGTCAGCAGGGGAGGGCAGCTGTGGGTGGGCAGGGGAGGGCAGTTGGGAGGAACCAGGCCTGAAAGGGAGGGCAGTTTGGGGCAACCAGGCCTACAGGGAAGGGCAATTAGGGGTGACCAGGCCTGCAGGGGAGGGCAGTTGGGGGAGACTAGGCTGGCAAGGGAGGGAAGTTAGGGGTGATCAAGCTGGCAGGGGAGGGCAGTTAGAGGCAATTGGGCTGGCAGGGGAGCAGTTAGGCATTGATCAGGCTGGCAGGGGAGTGGTTAGGGGTGATCAGACTGGCAGGCAGAAGCGATTAGGGGCAATCAGGCAGGCAGGCAGGTGAGCGGTTGGGTGCCATCAGTCCTGGATTGTGAGAGGAATGTCCGACTGCCCGTTTAGGCCCGATCTGGTGGGATCGGGCCTAAACGGGCAGTTGGACATCCCTCAAGGGGTCTCAGATTAGAGAGGGTGCAGGCTGGGCTGAGGGACACACACACACACACGCACACGCACATGCACACACATGCACACACACATGCACACACACACACGCACGCGCGCACACCCACACACACGCACGCACGCACACGCGCACACGCACGCGCGCACACCCACACACACGCACACACGCACACACACCTGTGCACGAATTTCATGCACCAGGCCTCTAGTGAATACATAACGCTACGTTGGCTACATGCCTGAGTACTGGCCCTGGGATAGCCGGGTGGGGTTTGGATAATTCAATATTGGCACTAAAACCACAGCCAGCATCATCCTGAAACCTGCATCCTTTCTGTCCCTTTCTGTTCGCCAGCTGCACTGCTCCCGCTGGCTGAGGCCCCATTGGGTGTTCTGCAGTGACCAGTGTACAACCGGGTCCATGGGGCCATGGCCACCATCAACAACCCCACCATACTCTCCCCCCATGCTACCGCCTTCTCCTTCCCCCAGTCACCTCCTCCACTGTGACTCCGACTGCTTGTCCAGGCCTTTGCCACCCTCGTGGCTCTGGACAGGGGGCCTCTCCCTGTACGATGGACCCTATGCACAGGGCCCGTCTCCACTGGTGAAGAGTGTGGGAGCCTAAGGGCATGATCGTCTTCCCGAGAGCAGAGGGCGCTTGACCCTCCGTGGTGGGTATTGGTCCAAGCTGATGCTAAGACTTTAAATTCCGGGCTACCCTCCTATCTGGGGAAGGAATCACCCTGGATCTTGGTAGGAAACAAGGTCTCACCAGAGACCATGAATGCCAGAATAGTCCTGGCAGCTGCTGGCTGAGCAGGAGCCCCAACACTGCCAGTGAGAGCGTCCAAACAAGACTTGGAATCCGGGGGTGATGTGGGATGGGCAGCCAGAAAGATCTTTAAAATGAAACCCTAACATTCTTACTTCCCTGCATAAAATCCTTCTGCGATTCTAAAAGCATTCAACATGGAAACCACAGCCTGGTGTACTGGCCTTTAGGATCTGACCCAGGTATGACCCAGGACTCTGGCCTCTTCTCTTTCCCTTGTATCTACATGTTTCTCTCATCACACTCAATTCTTTACATGGTGTCAGGCCTCCTGATCTTCGCATATTCTGTTCCCTTTGCTGGGAGTGTTTTCCCCGCCTACTCTTCCTGCCTAATTCTTACTGGCCCTTCAAATTAGCGTTTGTCTTATCCTTGGTGCCAAAGATTGGGGTCCCAGCCCATGAGACCTGATCATCTCCTGTAATACCCGACATGTATTGATCTATAGCCCTCTTTTCACAGAACTGCCTGATTTATTTCCCAGACTTCCACAGTGAGCTGTAACTGAAAAGAGGGTTAAAGTCTATCAACTTCCGTCACCCCAGTGCCTTTCCCAATGCCCTTCAAATAGTAACATTTTTAAAAATAAACGGAAAATAAATGAATGAGTGTAGTTGAATCACAATATGGTTG
The DNA here is from genome assembly GCA_035771395.1 of Myotis vivesi. Lineage (NCBI taxonomy): Eukaryota > Metazoa > Chordata > Mammalia > Chiroptera > Vespertilionidae > Myotis > Myotis vivesi. The sequence continues at coordinate 105,572,209 of JAWPEG010000011.1, forward strand.
CAGGCCCAGGGCTAAGGAAAGGGTTTCCAAATGTGTGCTTAGGAACACAGCTGGAGACCACTATTGTAATTAGCTAATTATTAATAACTAGAGGCCCAGTGCATGAATTCCTGCATGGATGGGGTCCCTCGACCTGGCCAGCAATCAGGGTGATTGGGGCCAGCTGGCTGGGGAGGGACTGCAGGAGGGCTCCAGGGCATGTCCGGCCCTCTCTCCAGACCCCAGCAGCAAGCTAACCTACCAGTTGGAGCATCTGCCCCCCTGGTGGTCAGTGCACATCATAGTGACTGGTTGGTCAGACACTTAGCATATTACGGTTTTATTATATACAAGAGGCCCAGTGCACAACATTCGTGCACTGGGGGGAGAGGGTGTGAAGGGGGGTTCAGCCCAGCCTGCACCCTTTCACAGCCCAGGAGCCCTTGGGGGATATTTGACTGACGGCTTAGGCCCACAGTCGGACATCCTTAGTGCTGCCACGGAGGCAGGAGAGGCTCCGGCCACTGCCACTGCACTCGCCAGCCCTCAGCCTGGCTTGTGGCTGAGTGGCACCCCCCCTGTGGGAGCACACTGCACTGACCACCAAGAGGCAGCTTCTGTTTTGAGCATCTACCCCCTTGTGGTCAGTGCGTGTCATAGCTACCAGTCATTCTGCCATTCGGTCAATTTGCATATTAGCCTTTTATTATATAGGAGGATAGGAAAGGAGCAAAGGGAAGTCCAGACTTTATAGGCGTGTTCCCTGCAAAACACTGGGGGAGGGGACTGGACAAAGGGAAGGTAGATGCATGCGCAGTACAGTCAGATGACTAGGGAAGATGCTTGCTGTCAGTCACACCTGGGGACAGAGATGGTTAGCTAGAATGGGTGTGGCCACTGCACGTGCAGGAAGATTTGGGATATATAAACCCCTAAACAAAGGAGTTCACTCTCTTAGCTCTTGGTTCCTCTTGGCAAGCTTGGCTGGTGGCTCCCACTTGGCTTCCCGGCATTCCCCTAGATGGCTCACGGCCATGGAGACCCCACCCACATGGACCAATGGACTGTCACTAGCCTGATGCTGAACTGGGCCCGGTTCCAACAGGGAAAGGACACGCTGGACACTGGCTTTGCTTCTAGCTTTACTGAAACCCCAGCTACACCTCTCCCACAACTGGGCAAAGGGAAGTGGGACTGGGAAAACCCAGGGGTGGAAGTCCATGGGAAAACAGCTTCCACCACATCTTATCCCCCTGAGGGAGCCTCCTCAAATGGTTATTCCAGCGGTTCCCCAAGGCCACACTTCCACCAATACCACTGTCATAAAACAGGTGGGAAAGTCTTCAAAAGCAATCATTGCCTGACTCTCAGGAAGAGAGGAGCACAGAGCACACAAGTACATCCGAGCAGGCCGCACAGCGAGTCATCCCACCCTCTCCCTGAGTGACCCGGGCCATCGACAGTCAACGTCACAAGTCATTCCGGAGCCTGAAGATCCAGACTTTAAAGTCAGGCAGGCACTTAAGAGTTTGGTTCTATTAGGAATGAACTGATGAACATTTTTTTTTACATAAGTGTATATTTAAAAGAATAATAATAGGAATAAAATGAGCACTCACACATGCTATCAGCCTAGGAAACAGAACATTGCCGATACTTTGGAATCCCTCTATGTGCCCTAACTCACACTCTTTGCTCTCCACACTCCAGAGGAACCCTCTCCAGAACTTTTCTTTATCCATCCCTTGCTTCCACTTCATATGTTCCCACACATGCATCCTCCACTCACCAGGACATTTAGTTCTGCCTGTTTTTGTGCTTTATAGAAATGGAGCGAGGGTCTGTCTTCTTTGGTATCCTTCTTTCACACAACTATGTAATTGAGATCCCTCCCTGTTGATGTGGAACGGATGAATTTTTAAGCAAACTCTCCTCAGGGAGGTCCCCAAGTCCTTCCTCAAAATGACTTCAGATTTTACAACTGAACTGTGAATTTTAAGCAGAAGAACAAAACAAAGCTAACAGATCTAATGAGATAATGCATGAGAAAGGACATATAAGGCATTATCCTGATTAGATATGTGTCTTGATACAACACAATATTTGTGTTATGTTAAAAAACGAATAAGTAAATTTAAAATAACTAAATTATAGTTTTGTGATATGTTATTTTATGAGGCTTAAGAGAAACGAAAAGGGCCATGCCAGTGTGGCTCAGTGGTTGAGCATCGACCCAGGAGGTGACAATTCAATTCCCGGTCAGGGCACATACGCAGGTTGTGCGTTCGATTCCCAGTGGGGGGCTTGCAGTGGCTGCTGATCAATGTTTCTCTCTCATTAATGATGTTTCTATCTCTCTCCCTCTCCCTTCCTCTCTCTGAAATCAATTAAAAAATATATTTTAAAAAGAGAGAAAAGAAATTAGAAAGAAAGCTGTGTATCTGGTAAAGGCTATGACTCAATATTTCTTTTCCTGAGAAATAATTTTGCAAGCCTCCAAATGGAAGGGAAAATTTTGTAAATATTTCTTAAATATTGTACTTAATTTAATTTTAGCAAGATGTCCCACTTTAAATTGCGAGCTCAGAGAAATTTATAGTCTATTTAGTATCATCACCAGCTGTTCAACTTAGTATATTTTTAATAAGAAAATTTGTGCAATGGTATTAATAAATCTAAAAATTTAGATGACATTAATTTTTAGAAAATATAGTTTACCAAAATGGACTCAATAAGAAATAACACACATGAACACACAGAGAGCCATTAAAGGCATTGAGTCAGTTAATTAAATCTTCCCACAAAGAAAATAATAGGCCAGAGGGATTTTCTAGACAGACAGATAATAAACAGATAATACTACTCTGGTACAAACTTTATACCAAAAGCAAAACAAGGATAATAGAAGAAATAAAAAACTCACCAAGCTCATGGATATAGGTGTAGAAAGACGTTTTCCAGCTTATTTAACTCCACTAGCCTCAATAGAGGCTATTTCTGCCTATGAAAATCACATACAGACAAAATTTCAAGCAGTACTTGCACCCTTATTAATTTGCTTTTATAAACACTGCAAACACAAACAAAATGAAGTACTAACAGCATGTTAGAATAAGTCGCCTAAAATGCATACAGAAGGGTCCTGGGTTCAATTCCGGTCAAGGGTACATACCTCGGTTGCAGGCTCCTTCCCGGCCCAGACCCTGGTCAGGGCACGTGCAGGAGGCAATTAATCGATGTGTTTCTCTCACATTGATATTTCTCTCTGTCTTACCCTCTCTCTTCCACTCTCTCTAAAACTCAATGGAAAAACATCCTCAGGTGAGGATTAAAATATAAATAAATAAAATATACAGATAAGTTATTAGAATAAGTAAAAGAGCTGAGCAGTGAGATTGATTTTTAAAATCAACTACATTTCTATATAGCAATAACAAAGAGACAGGCTGTGTAATTTATAAAGAAATACTGTTTAGAATAGTAATAGAAGAATATATTTTAAAATACAATTTATTTTTGCGGTTTCTTTAGCAAATCATTCTCTGGCTTGTCCCTCATTCACACAGAATCTCTGCCCTACCGTATTTTCCCATGAACTCTATAATGTTGCCTTCACAGGGAAATCTTTACTCTACCTGTAGTCCATTGTTGTATGTGGCATCTATCAGGTATTTTGTTGCATAAAGTTAACCAGTTTTCCCTACATCATGTATTTCATGTACTTGTCCTTTCCCCATTTACCTGTAATGCCATATTTCTGTATGTTAATTTACTATGTCTGCATGTACTTTGTTTTAAGAAGTATATATTTTTTTGTCTACGTGTCATATGTTGAGCCAATACTTGTTTTGACCATGCTGCCTTCATAGTTTTTCGGTCTCAGTAGCTAGTAGGTACCCAGAACTTTAAAACAACCCAAGTGGAATTTGGACCATGGAGAATTCACATCTTTATGGTACTGAGCGGTCCCTTTAAAGACCTTGTTTCACTCTCTTTACTCCACCTCTTACCGGTGCTTTAACATTTACTTGGAGTTGTATGTGTTCTTGGGTAAATAAATTCTTTGACATATTAAAGTCGTACTTGCTTCCCAATGGTAGCTCAGTCCAGTTGTGTTTTTATGGGTTCCTGTGGGCATAGAGGGATTCTGTCAGCTGTATGTGTTCATGCTGATTCGCAGGCGACTGCAGTCTTTCTCCCGCCTCCTGCAAGGTGAACATCTAACCCAGGACACTGGCCCTGTACAGCCCACCGAGCTGGTCCTGTTCCGCGGTCGGTCCTGCAGACCCTGGCCCCTGAGTGTGTGTCCCTGGCTCTGTTCCCTGTTACCATCTCCCACAGCGGTGAGAGAGCGAGTGGAATACTTGCTGTGAGGTTTGATAAAATAACATTGAGCACATATGGAAGCTCCCTTGCATTCCCAACTTAGTTTTACATTTTTTAAAATAAGTGTTGTACCATAGCAAGTGCATTTTCTGTATTAGCTGAAGAAATTACTCTCCCTCATGAATATTTTATAGTGATGAATTGCACACGGAGATTTTCCCAAGTAGACGTCACCCTTGCATAGCTAAAGGGAGCCTACTGATCCCATGAGCCGGGTCACACACTTGGTCTCACGCACGCCCTGCTGGCGCGGCCGACAGGAAGCGGAGGAAGCACACGGTCCCGGTCCTGCTGCGTCCCCAGAAGCAGGTGGGCAGCGTGAGCGCCTAAACAAAACTGGCAGGTCAAGCAGCCCCTCACGGCCTGTCCCGGTGAATAACGCAGAGCCTCCCGGGCGCAGGGAAGTGGGACATGTTTCAAATATATTTTTATTGATTTCAGAGAGGAAGGGAGAGACAGAAACATCAATGATGAAAGAGAATCATTGATCGGCTGCCTCCTGCACGCCCCCTACTGGGGATCGAGCCAGCAACCCAGGCATGTGCCCTTGACCGGAATCGAACCTGGGACCCTTCAGTCTGGAGACCAATGCTCCATCCACTGAGCTAAACTGGCTAGGGCGAAGCAGGGCATGTTTTAAGCAGCCCCACCAGCAACCACAGTTGGGAAGCCAGCCCAGCTCCCACCAGGCACCCAGCAGAGCAGGGCAGCCACCTGCCCCCGCCGCCCCCCCCCCCCCAGGAGGCAGGAAAGGCCGAGGAAGCAGAGGGGACTGTGTCTCAATAACCAGCCCCAGGGAAAGGAAGATGACCCAGGGCCATCCGTCAGGCTTCAGAGAACCAGCCCCTGACTCCGGGTTGCAGACGCACTGTGGCGCGTGCATTCTCAGCACAGCTGTGAGGTGTGATAGCCCAAGGGGAGACATCTCAAGATAGATTTAATTTTTATTGATTAATTTTAGAGAGAGAAGAAGGGAGAGAGAGAAAATAAAAAATACGGGCCCTTCACTTTATGCATTCATTGGTTGATTCTTTTTTGTGTGTGTAAATCCTCACCTGAGGATATTTCTCCATTGATGTTTAGGGAGAGTGGAAGAGAGAGGGAAAGACACAGAGAGGCATCGATGTGAAAGAAACACATCTATTAGTTGCCTCCTGCACATGCCCTGACCAGAGCCCTGGATGGGGAGGAGCCTGCAACCGAAATACATGCCCTTGACTGGAATTGAACCCAGGACCTTTAATCCAAGGCCAACGCTGTATCCACTGAGCCACACCAGCCAGGGCCATCGGTTGATTCCTTATGTGCCCTGACAGGGGATCACACCCGCCACCTTGGCAATCAGGACGATGCTCCAGCCAAGTGAGCTCCTTGGCCGGGGCCCAAGGTTTATATTTAAGGGGGAGCAGTGGGGTCTTTCTCTCTGTGACTGGACCTCATGGTGTATTTCCCACACAGAGAGAAACATCAAGAAAAATGTGCTGACCCCTGTACTTTGGAAAGAGTTGACAACCTCAGGGGCAGTGGGGCTGAGTGAAATCAACTGGGCAAGGAGGCTGCTATTCCGGGTCCCAGGGTGGTGCTCTCACCGTGCACAGGACCTGGGACGAGTCCTTAGAAAACAAACTGTGGGCGAGGATGTGGAGAAACTGGTGATTAAAACTGATGGCTTAATGGCAGCCGCCCCGGGAACAGGAGTGGTGCGGCCCGTTAAAAAGAAGGGAAGTTATGCTTTTGCAATGTAGATAGAGAGGGAGGCACCAAACGCCCGGGGATCTCGGGCGGGGGGAGAGGGGGGAATCACTGTCTGTGCAGGAGGCGTGGGAAAGATGCTGATTGCCTGCTCAACAGCCTGTCTCCCTTCCTTACAGTGAAAGCCCTGCAGTATGGGGGTGGCATAGCAGAAGACGTCTGCACTGTTATTCACAGACATGTTATGGGGCTTACCGGGAAAGGCCAACAGAAATGGCTTTCTTTGGTGAGAGGATTCCAGAAAGCTGTTGATTACACATCTTTTCATATATCCCACCCCCGCAAAAAAAAATAAAAAAAAACTGCACCAACAACATACGAGTAACAATCTGGGAAGTCCAAGGTTAACACACAGACCGGAAAATGTTCCGAACAGCACCGATTAGCGTGGCTAACAGTTAATCACTGCCCGAGTCTCCCAGCCGCCCTGCCTGCCTGGCCTGGGCCATAGAAATGGTGGGTGAGCTTCAGGGACAGTTCTTTAAGCAGGGCTGATGCATCGAAAGCAAGTCCATTTTCTTCTCCCCTCGCTTCCTTCTAGAAGGCAGACGTGGCCGCTACAGCCCCTCTGGGGTCATGCAATGATCTTGAAGGCGAAGCCACAGTTACCGATGGGGAGACAGGACGGTAGAGTCCGGGTCTCTGTGAAATCATGGAATTGGCCACCCAGTCTCAGGCCGGCTAATTCCAGGTCACGCCGCCTGGGAGTGGGCAAGGTCCTGCCTCCTGGGAACGACTGGGGCCTGAGGTTGCTTCTGTTAGCAGGAGTTTGCATTCCCCGTGGGCTGAGGGCTAAGGGAGAGGGAAGAGTGTTCTGTTAGATTCTCAAGGACTCCTGGAGATTTCTGACCAGCAACATCAAAGGCAAGGACACCTTACAATGGGAAGAGAGTTGAAAGAACCCAGCGGGATCCATTAAGTCATGTTAATTATAGTAATAAACCTTGCCCAATTTTTCCAATCAAAGTAAATGCGTATTTCTAAATCCACGTCTACACTTGAAGGTGGGATTTAAGCAGTGGTCTGGGTTTATAATAAGCTAACCCAGCTTTGAAGCCTGGCTCTAGACTCAAACAGCTCAGGTAACAAACGGAAAAACTAAATAAATGAGATCTCATCAAAATTAAAAGTTTTGTGCATCAAAGGAGGTTGTCAAGAGAGTGAGAAAACAACCCACACAATGGGAAAGTAATTGCAAAGCAAGTCTCTTAGAAGGGACTGATATTCAGAACAAAGAACTCCTACAAGTCAACAGCAAGCAACTCATTCAAAACTGGACAAAGGACCTGGGCAGACATTGCGGGCGGCCTGAACCGGACAGGAAGGCAGCGGAAACCGAGCTCATCTCTGCCTGGGCAGAGGCGCCCAACTGTGATTGAGCAGCAAACAACTCATTCAAAAACGTACCGAGGACTTGAACAGACCTCTCTCGAAAGAAGATACACAAAAGAAGATGGCCGATAAGCACCTGAAAAGCTGTTCAACATCACCAGTCATTAGGCAAAAACAAATCAAAGCCACAGTAGATACACTTTGGCATGCCTATTATCAGAAAAAATGGAAAAGAGCAGGTTGGCGAGGAGGCGGAGAAATTGGGGCGCGCTGGCAGGAATGGAAACGGTGCAGCCTCCCTGGGAAACAGTAGAGCAGTCCTCCCACAGACTCCCCATAATCCGGCAACCCCTCTTCCAGTGAAAGCCGTGACTCTACACATACATACATACCCACGTTCATAGCAGCATTGCTCAGCATTGGACACAACCCAAAAACTCCACGGTACACTGTGGTGTATGCATCTATTTCATAGACTTTAAGAGGAATAAAGTTGTGATAGAGGCTACAACATGAACGAACTTTGAAAACATCCTAAGTGACGTAAGCTGGACACAAAAAGCCAAAAACAAATACTGCGTGGTTCCATTTACATGAGGATGTGTAACACTACCCTAGATGTCAGGTGGCGGGGCTGAGGGATGCGCAGAGCTGGTAAGACATTATTGCTGAGTATCTGGGAAGAGATCAGCATGTGGGCCGGGGGACTGAGGGAAGACGCCCCCCTCCCCAAAGTGGGTGGCATCGCCCAATCATTGAGGGCGGCCTGAACCGGGCAGGAGGACAGAGGAAACCAAGCTCACTCTAGCTGAGTGGAGGCCCCATCTTCTGTTCTCGGACATCACCGCCCTCAATTCTCAGGCTTCGGGACTCAGACCACAGCTCACACCACTGGTTCCTCAATTCTTAGGCCTTTGGCCTGGAACTGAATTCTGCCATCGGCTGTCCTGGGTCTCCAGCTGGCAGACGGCAGATCCTGGGGTTCTCGGCCTCCACAACCATATGGGCTAACCCTATAATATGTATATGTATGTGTATGTATATACACACATGTATGTACATATACACACACACAAATATATAGACAATCTTATTATTTCTGTTTCTCTGGAGAACCCTGCCTAATACTCTAGGACCTAGAGTCTAGGTCATCGACTTTCAATCTTTTTCATCTCATTGCACATAAACTAATTAGTAGAATTCTGCAGCACACCAAAAAACATATTTTTTGCCAATCTTATAAAAACAATAGGTATATTTTCGATTCAGTTGCACAGATGGCTATTGTTGTTTTGGCTTTTGTCATCTTTATTACAATTTTAGGGAAAAGAGGTCACTGCCCCTGACCAAATCGTCAGGCACTGCATGTTTTACAATTTCTCGCAGGGCCCTAGTAGCTCCATTGGTTGGAGCATCATCTCAATATACCAAAGTTGCAGGTATATTGATACCTGCATGTGTATCCACACATACTCCAGAACATCCACGCATGCTCCAATATACCTGACTGCGATCCCCAGTCTGGACACATACAAGAATCCAATGAATACATAAGTAAGTGGAACAACAAATCAACGTTTCTCTTTCTCTCTAGAAAAAATAAATAAATAAAATAATAAAATAAAATAAAAATTCTTGAGGCATCCTGGTTGAAAATTGCTGCACTATGGTGATCAAATTTGTAGAGACAGAATAGAGATTGCCAAGGGTTGGTGGAGAGGGGCTGAGAAGTTATTAATAGGTCCTGGGATGATGTGGGATGATGGAATTCTGTGTGGGATGAGGTTGGACTCCCGCATGGGTCAATTATGGAATCCCGTGTGGGAGATGAAGGAACTCCGTGTGGGACGGTGGAGGAGTTCCATGTGGGGAGATGGAGGAATTCTATGTGGGATGATGGAGACGTTCTGATTTCTGCGTAGGATGACAAAGGAGTTTCATGTGGGATGATGGTGCTCTGTATGTGATGGCGGAGTTCTGTGTGGGGATGAAGGAATTCTGTGTAGGATGATGAAGGAATTCTAGGTGGGGTGATGATGGGATTCTGTGTGGGATGATGATGGAATTCTGTGTGGGGTGATGATGGAATTCTGTGTGGGATGATGATGGAATTCTATGTGGGGTGATGATGGAATTCTGTGTGGGGTGATGATGGAATTCTGTGTGGGGTGATGATGGGATTCTGTGTGGGATGATGATGGAATTCTATGTGGGGTGATGATGGAATTCTGTGTGGGGTGATGATGGAATTCTGTGTGGGGTGATGATGCAATTCTGTGTGGGGTGATGATGGAATTCTGTGTGGGGTGATGATGGAATTCTATGTGGGGTGATGATGGAATTCTGTGTGGGGTGATGATGGAATTCTGTGTGGGGTGATGATGGAATTCTATGTGGGGTGATGATGGGATTCTATGTGGGATGATGATGGAATTCTATGTGGGGTGATGATGGAATTCTGTGTGGGGTAATGATGGAATTCTGTGTGGGGTGATGATGGAATTCTGTGTGGGGTGATGATGGAATTCTATGTGGGATAATAATGGAATTCTTGGTATGATGAAATGCTGTGTTGGTATGGATGATGGTGATGATTTTACCACTTTATGAATGTACTTACTGCCACTGAATTCCATACTTAAAAATGGTTAAATTGGTAAGTTTTCTATTATATCTTTTTTAAACTGACTCTAATATGTATTCACCATTCCTATCACCATGATAGGAAGCAAGTTAAACTTTCCCACCCTTATTGCAGTTCAAAATAGCTACCCTGCAGGGACAATTACCAATGAAATGAATAGCCCTCATCACTCACCTCTCACTTGGTTTCACCACTGGAAGTGCCCGCACGCAGCATCCTGGTAATAAACTAAACAGGGAGAAGCTTCTGGTAAAAATAAACAAGTGAATTAAATATAGTGTCTGAAACATGGAAGTGACACAGTTGGAAATGTCAGTGAGGTAGGCATTTGGCCTACGTGGAACACGGTAAACAAGGTCACAGTTGTCCAACCATCTGAGATGGTCACTGCAGCAGTAAAAGCGCCAGCTGACTCAGAGCAGGGACCAGGGAGAATCCAGATACCCATACACCAGGGGGGTATTTTAAAGAGGCTGTTGCCAGCAAATGACAGAATCAATGGGAATACCAGGGGTTGATGGAAGAGACTGGCCCCCATGTACAGTTCTTGGCCGGGGTCCATGTACTGTCCCTAACAGTGGTTCACAAGCCACTTACGGTTGATTTGTAGATTTCAACAAGCCTCACCATGGCTGTGTCTACACAACACTTGTCCTACAGGACCAGGTCTCCTCAGAGAACCAGTTTGCATCACAGTGAGCTGGAGCAGGAAGAGGGACGCTGAGCCACGCCTGACACTGCAGCCACGGCTGAAAGATGTCCCCTAAACAGTGGGACTGCACACGCTGGTCTGCGGTTCCCTGATCTCACACGACAATAGATGACAATGAAGACGAGCAAACTGTCACCTGCAGGGAACTGAAAAGTAATCCGGCCCTTGCATGAAGGCACACTCAAAAAGGCACAGCCCAGAAACCAGGCATAAATGAGAAGTCATTGACATCTTTACCTGCATCTATTAGTGAGCACACAAGTGAGACTGAATGTCTTACCCAAGGAAGGCTTCTCAATCCCTCCCCTCTATTCCCCTCCACAAGTCCCTCTCACTCCACACCTACTCCAGAAAATCCACCTGGGCTCCAGCACCACCACATGTGCTCCAGAATCTCTAAGAGTGCTCCAGAACATCCACACATGCTCCAGAACCTACTCACATGCTCCAGAATATCCACATGTGCTCCAGAATATCCAAAAATGCTCAAGAACATCCACACATGATCCAGAACATCCACGTCTTCTCCAGAATATCCACACATGATCCAGAACATCCTCACATGCTCCAGAATATCCTCACATGATCCAGAATATACACTCATGCTCCAGAAAGTCCACACATTCTCCAGAATATCAACCCGTGCTCCAGAACATCCACGTGTGCTCCAGAATATCCACATGTGATCCAGAATATCCACATGTGCTCCAGAATTTCCACACATGATTGAGATAATCCTCACATGCTCCAGAATATCCACACATGCTCCAGAAAGTCCATACATGCTCCAGAAAATACACATGTTCTCCAGAACCTACATCCATGCCCCAGAATATCAACACATGCTCCAGAATATCCACACATGATCCAGAATATTTGCATGTGCCACAGAATGTCAGCAAGTGCTCCAGAATAACCACACATGCTCCAGAATATGCACACATGCTCCAGAATTTCCACACATGATCCAGAACATCCTCACATGCTCCAGAATATCCACACGTGCTCCAGAAAGTCCATACATGCTCCAGAACATATGCATGTTCTCCAGAACCTCCACCCATGCTCCAGAATATCCACACATGATCCAGAATATTTGCATGTGCTCCAGAATGTCAGCATGTGCTCCAGAATAACCACACATGCTCCAGAATATGCACACATGGTCCAGAATTTCCACACATGATCCAGAACATCCTCACATGCTCCAGAATATCCACACATGATCCAGAATATCCACTCATGATCTCGAATATCCACATGTGCTCCAGAACATCCAGACATGATCCAGAATATCCAAACATGCTCCAGAATACCCACATGTGATCCAGTATATCCACATGTGCTCCAGAATATGCACACATGCTCCAGAATTTCCACACATGATCCATAACATCCAGACATGATCCAGAATATCCACACATGCTCCAGAATATCCACACATGATCCAGAACATCCTCACATGCTCCAAAATATCGACACATGCTCCAGAAAGTCCATACATGCTCCGGAACATTCGCATGTTCTCCAGAACCTACACCCATGCTCCAGAATAACCACACATGCTCCAAAATATGCATACATGCTCCAGAATTTTCACATATGATCCAGAACATCCTCACATGCTCCAGAATATCCTCACATGATCCAGAATACACACTCATGCTCCACAAAGTCCACACATGCTCCAGAATATCCACACATGCTCCAGAACATCCACGTGTGTTCCAGAATATCCACATGTGCTCAAGAATATCAACACATGCTCCAGAATTTCCACACATGATGCAGAACATCCTCACATGCTCCAAAATATCGACACATGCTCCAGAAAGTCCATACATGCTCCGGAACATGCGCATGTTCTCCAGAACCTACACCCATGCTCCAGAATAACCACACATGCTCCAAAATATGCATACATGCTCCAGAATTTTCACATATGATCCAGAACATCCTCACATGCTCCAGAATATCCTCACATGATCCAGAATACACACTCATGCTCCACAAAGTCCACACATGCTCCAGAATATCCACACATGCTCCAGAACATCCACGTGTGTTCCAGAATATCCACATGTGCTCAAGAATATCAACACATGCTCCAGAATTTCCACACATGATGCAGAACATCCTCACATGCTCCAAAATATCGACACATGCTCCAGAAAGTCCATACATGCTCCGGAACATGCGCATGTTCTCCAGAACCTACACCCATGCTCCAGAATAACCACACATGCTCCAAAATATGCATACATGCTCCAGAATTTTCACATATGATCCAGAACATCCTCACATGCTCCAGAATATCCTCACATGATCCAGAATACACACTCATGCTCCACAAAGTCCACACATGCTCCAGAATATCCACACATGCTCCAGAACATCCACGTGTGTTCCAGAATATCCACATGTGCTCAAGAATATCAACACATGCTCCAGAATTTCCACACATGATGCAGAACATCCTCACATGCTCCAAAATATCGACACATGCTCCAGAAAGTCCATACATGCTCCGGAACATGCGCATGTTCTCCAGAACCTACACCCATGCTCCAGAATAACCACACATGCTCCAAAATATGCATACATGCTCCAGAATTTTCACATATGATCCAGAACATCCTCACATGCTCCAGAATATCCTCACATGATCCAGAATACACACTCATGCTCCACAAAGTCCACACATGCTCCAGAATATCCACACATGCTCCAGAACATCCACGTGTGTTCCAGAATATCCACATGTGCTCAAGAATATCAACACATGCTCCAGAATTTCCACACATGATGCAGAACATCCTCACATGCTCCAAAATATCGACACATGCTCCAGAAAGTCCATACATGCTCCGGAACATGCGCATGTTCTCCAGAACCTACACCCATGCTCCAGAATAACCACACATGCTCCAAAATATGCATACATGCTCCAGAATTTTCACATATGATCCAGAACATCCTCACATGCTCCAGAATATCCTCACATGATCCAGAATACACACTCATGCTCCACAAAGTCCACACATGCTCCAGAATATCCACACATGCTCCAGAACATCCACGTGTGTTCCAGAATATCCACATGTGCTCAAGAATATCAACACATGCTCCAGAATTTCCACACATGATGCAGAACATCCTCACATGCTCCAAAATATCGACACATGCTCCAGAAAGTCCATACATGCTCCGGAACATGCGCATGTTCTCCAGAACCTACACCCATGCTCCAGAATAACCACACATGCTCCAAAATATGCATACATGCTCCAGAATTTTCACATATGATCCAGAACATCCTCACATGCTCCAGAATATCCTCACATGATCCAGAATACACACTCATGCTCCACAAAGTCCACACATGCTCCAGAATATCCACACATGCTCCAGAACATCCACGTGTGTTCCAGAATATCCACATGTGCTCAAGAATATCAACACATGCTCCAGAATTTCCACACATGATGCAGAACATCCTCACATGCTCCAAAATATCGACACATGCTCCAGAAAGTCCATACATGCTCCGGAACATGCGCATGTTCTCCAGAACCTACACCCATGCTCCAGAATAACCACACATGCTCCAAAATATGCATACATGCTCCAGAATTTTCACATATGATCCAGAACATCCTCACATGCTCCAGAATATCCTCACATGATCCAGAATACACACTCATGCTCCACAAAGTCCACACATGCTCCAGAATATCCACACATGCTCCAGAACATCCACGTGTGTTCCAGAATATCCACATGTGCTCAAGAATATCAACACATGCTCCAGAATTTCCACACATGATGCAGAACATCCTCACATGCTCCAAAATATCGACACATGCTCCAGAAAGTCCATACATGCTCCGGAACATGCGCATGTTCTCCAGAACCTACACCCATGCTCCAGAATAACCACACATGCTCCAAAATATGCATACATGCTCCAGAATTTTCACATATGATCCAGAACATCCTCACATGCTCCAGAATATCCTCACATGATCCAGAATACACACTCATGCTCCACAAAGTCCACACATGCTCCAGAATATCCACACATGCTCCAGAACATCCACGTGTGTTCCAGAATATCCACATGTGCTCAAGAATATCAACACATGCTCCAGAATTTCCACACATGATGCAGAACATCCTCACATGCTCCAAAATATCGACACATGCTCCAGAAAGTCCATACATGCTCCGGAACATGCGCATGTTCTCCAGAACCTACACCCATGCTCCAGAATAACCACACATGCTCCAAAATATGCATACATGCTCCAGAATTTTCACATATGATCCAGAACATCCTCACATGCTCCAGAATATCCTCACATGATCCAGAATACACACTCATGCTCCACAAAGTCCACACATGCTCCAGAATATCCACACATGCTCCAGAACATCCACGTGTGTTCCAGAATATCCACATGTGCTCAAGAATATCAACACATGCTCCAGAATTTCCACACATGATGCAGAACATCCTCACATGCTCCAAAATATCGACACATGCTCCAGAAAGTCCATACATGCTCCGGAACATGCGCATGTTCTCCAGAACCTACACCCATGCTCCAGAATAACCACACATGCTCCAAAATATGCATACATGCTCCAGAATTTTCACATATGATCCAGAACATCCTCACATGCTCCAGAATATCCTCACATGATCCAGAATACACACTCATGCTCCACAAAGTCCACACATGCTCCAGAATATCCACACATGCTCCAGAACATCCACGTGTGTTCCAGAATATCCACATGTGCTCAAGAATATCAACACATGCTCCAGAATTTCCACACATGATGCAGAACATCCTCACATGCTCCAAAATATCGACACATGCTCCAGAAAGTCCATACATGCTCCGGAACATGCGCATGTTCTCCAGAACCTACACCCATGCTCCAGAATAACCACACATGCTCCAAAATATGCATACATGCTCCAGAATTTTCACATATGATCCAGAACATCCTCACATGCTCCAGAATATCCTCACATGATCCAGAATACACACTCATGCTCCACAAAGTCCACACATGCTCCAGAATATCCACACATGCTCCAGAACATCCACGTGTGTTCCAGAATATCCACATGTGCTCAAGAATATCAACACATGCTCCAGAATTTCCACACATGATGCAGAACATCCTCACATGCTCCAAAATATCGACACATGCTCCAGAAAGTCCATACATGCTCCGGAACATGCGCATGTTCTCCAGAACCTACACCCATGCTCCAGAATAACCACACATGCTCCAAAATATGCATACATGCTCCAGAATTTTCACATATGATCCAGAACATCCTCACATGCTCCAGAATATCCTCACATGATCCAGAATACACACTCATGCTCCACAAAGTCCACACATGCTCCAGAATATCCACACATGCTCCAGAACATCCACGTGTGTTCCAGAATATCCACATGTGCTCAAGAATATCAACACATGCTCCAGAATTTCCACACATGATGCAGAACATCCTCACATGCTCCAAAATATCGACACATGCTCCAGAAAGTCCATACATGCTCCGGAACATGCGCATGTTCTCCAGAACCTACACCCATGCTCCAGAATAACCACACATGCTCCAAAATATGCATACATGCTCCAGAATTTTCACATATGATCCAGAACATCCTCACATGCTCCAGAATATCCTCACATGATCCAGAATACACACTCATGCTCCACAAAGTCCACACATGCTCCAGAATATCCACACATGCTCCAGAACATCCACGTGTGTTCCAGAATATCCACATGTGCTCAAGAATATCAACACATGCTCCAGAATTTCCACACATGATGCAGAACATCCTCACATGCTCCAAAATATCGACACATGCTCCAGAAAGTCCATACATGCTCCGGAACATGCGCATGTTCTCCAGAACCTACACCCATGCTCCAGAATAACCACACATGCTCCAAAATATGCATACATGCTCCAGAATTTTCACATATGATCCAGAACATCCTCACATGCTCCAGAATATCCTCACATGATCCAGAATACACACTCATGCTCCACAAAGTCCACACATGCTCCAGAATATCCACACATGCTCCAGAACATCCACGTGTGTTCCAGAATATCCACATGTGCTCAAGAATATCAACACATGCTCCAGAATTTCCACACATGATGCAGAACATCCTCACATGCTCCAAAATATCGACACATGCTCCAGAAAGTCCATACATGCTCCGGAACATGCGCATGTTCTCCAGAACCTACACCCATGCTCCAGAATAACCACACATGCTCCAAAATATGCATACATGCTCCAGAATTTTCACATATGATCCAGAACATCCTCACATGCTCCAGAATATCCTCACATGATCCAGAATACACACTCATGCTCCACAAAGTCCACACATGCTCCAGAATATCCACACATGCTCCAGAACATCCACGTGTGTTCCAGAATATCCACATGTGCTCAAGAATATCAACACATGCTCCAGAATTTCCACACATGATGCAGAACATCCTCACATGCTCCAAAATATCGACACATGCTCCAGAAAGTCCATACATGCTCCGGAACATGCGCATGTTCTCCAGAACCTACACCCATGCTCCAGAATAACCACACATGCTCCAAAATATGCATACATGCTCCAGAATTTTCACATATGATCCAGAACATCCTCACATGCTCCAGAATATCCTCACATGATCCAGAATACACACTCATGCTCCACAAAGTCCACACATGCTCCAGAATATCCACACATGCTCCAGAACATCCACGTGTGTTCCAGAATATCCACATGTGCTCAAGAATATCAACACATGCTCCAGAATTTCCACACATGATGCAGAACATCCTCACATGCTCCAAAATATCGACACATGCTCCAGAAAGTCCATACATGCTCCGGAACATGCGCATGTTCTCCAGAACCTACACCCATGCTCCAGAATAACCACACATGCTCCAAAATATGCATACATGCTCCAGAATTTTCACATATGATCCAGAACATCCTCACATGCTCCAGAATATCCTCACATGATCCAGAATACACACTCATGCTCCACAAAGTCCACACATGCTCCAGAATATCCACACATGCTCCAGAACATCCACGTGTGTTCCAGAATATCCACATGTGCTCAAGAATATCAACACATGCTCCAGAATTTCCACACATGATGCAGAACATCCTCACATGCTCCAAAATATCGACACATGCTCCAGAAAGTCCATACATGCTCCGGAACATGCGCATGTTCTCCAGAACCTACACCCATGCTCCAGAATAACCACACATGCTCCAAAATATGCATACATGCTCCAGAATTTTCACATATGATCCAGAACATCCTCACATGCTCCAGAATATCCTCACATGATCCAGAATACACACTCATGCTCCACAAAGTCCACACATGCTCCAGAATATCCACACATGCTCCAGAACATCCACGTGTGTTCCAGAATATCCACATGTGCTCAAGAATATCAACACATGCTCCAGAATTTCCACACATGATGCAGAACATCCTCACATGCTCCAAAATATCGACACATGCTCCAGAAAGTCCATACATGCTCCGGAACATGCGCATGTTCTCCAGAACCTACACCCATGCTCCAGAATAACCACACATGCTCCAAAATATGCATACATGCTCCAGAATTTTCACATATGATCCAGAACATCCTCACATGCTCCAGAATATCCTCACATGATCCAGAATACACACTCATGCTCCACAAAGTCCACACATGCTCCAGAATATCCACACATGCTCCAGAACATCCACGTGTGTTCCAGAATATCCACATGTGCTCAAGAATATCAACACATGCTCCAGAATTTCCACACATGATGCAGAACATCCTCACATGCTCCAAAATATCGACACATGCTCCAGAAAGTCCATACATGCTCCGGAACATGCGCATGTTCTCCAGAACCTACACCCATGCTCCAGAATAACCACACATGCTCCAAAATATGCATACATGCTCCAGAATTTTCACATATGATCCAGAACATCCTCACATGCTCCAGAATATCCTCACATGATCCAGAATACACACTCATGCTCCACAAAGTCCACACATGCTCCAGAATATCCACACATGCTCCAGAACATCCACGTGTGTTCCAGAATATCCACATGTGCTCAAGAATATCAACACATGCTCCAGAATTTCCACACATGATGCAGAACATCCTCACATGCTCCAAAATATCGACACATGCTCCAGAAAGTCCATACATGCTCCGGAACATGCGCATGTTCTCCAGAACCTACACCCATGCTCCAGAATAACCACACATGCTCCAAAATATGCATACATGCTCCAGAATTTTCACATATGATCCAGAACATCCTCACATGCTCCAGAATATCCTCACATGATCCAGAATACACACTCATGCTCCACAAAGTCCACACATGCTCCAGAATATCCACACATGCTCCAGAACATCCACGTGTGTTCCAGAATATCCACATGTGCTCAAGAATATCAACACATGCTCCAGAATTTCCACACATGATGCAGAACATCCTCACATGCTCCAAAATATCGACACATGCTCCAGAAAGTCCATACATGCTCCGGAACATGCGCATGTTCTCCAGAACCTACACCCATGCTCCAGAATAACCACACATGCTCCAAAATATGCATACATGCTCCAGAATTTTCACATATGATCCAGAACATCCTCACATGCTCCAGAATATCCTCACATGATCCAGAATACACACTCATGCTCCACAAAGTCCACACATGCTCCAGAATATCCACACATGCTCCAGAACATCCACGTGTGTTCCAGAATATCCACATGTGCTCAAGAATATCAACACATGCTCCAGAATTTCCACACATGATGCAGAACATCCTCACATGCTCCAAAATATCGACACATGCTCCAGAAAGTCCATACATGCTCCGGAACATGCGCATGTTCTCCAGAACCTACACCCATGCTCCAGAATAACCACACATGCTCCAAAATATGCATACATGCTCCAGAATTTTCACATATGATCCAGAACATCCTCACATGCTCCAGAATATCCTCACATGATCCAGAATACACACTCATGCTCCACAAAGTCCACACATGCTCCAGAATATCCACACATGCTCCAGAACATCCACGTGTGTTCCAGAATATCCACATGTGCTCAAGAATATCAACACATGCTCCAGAATTTCCACACATGATGCAGAACATCCTCACATGCTCCAAAATATCGACACATGCTCCAGAAAGTCCATACATGCTCCGGAACATGCGCATGTTCTCCAGAACCTACACCCATGCTCCAGAATAACCACACATGCTCCAAAATATGCATACATGCTCCAGAATTTTCACATATGATCCAGAACATCCTCACATGCTCCAGAATATCCTCACATGATCCAGAATACACACTCATGCTCCACAAAGTCCACACATGCTCCAGAATATCCACACATGCTCCAGAACATCCACGTGTGTTCCAGAATATCCACATGTGCTCAAGAATATCAACACATGCTCCAGAATTTCCACACATGATGCAGAACATCCTCACATGCTCCAAAATATCGACACATGCTCCAGAAAGTCCATACATGCTCCGGAACATGCGCATGTTCTCCAGAACCTACACCCATGCTCCAGAATAACCACACATGCTCCAAAATATGCATACATGCTCCAGAATTTTCACATATGATCCAGAACATCCTCACATGCTCCAGAATATCCTCACATGATCCAGAATACACACTCATGCTCCACAAAGTCCACACATGCTCCAGAATATCCACACATGCTCCAGAACATCCACGTGTGTTCCAGAATATCCACATGTGCTCAAGAATATCAACACATGCTCCAGAATTTCCACACATGATGCAGAACATCCTCACATGCTCCAAAATATCGACACATGCTCCAGAAAGTCCATACATGCTCCGGAACATGCGCATGTTCTCCAGAACCTACACCCATGCTCCAGAATAACCACACATGCTCCAAAATATGCATACATGCTCCAGAATTTTCACATATGATCCAGAACATCCTCACATGCTCCAGAATATCCTCACATGATCCAGAATACACACTCATGCTCCACAAAGTCCACACATGCTCCAGAATATCCACACATGCTCCAGAACATCCACGTGTGTTCCAGAATATCCACATGTGCTCAAGAATATCAACACATGCTCCAGAATTTCCACACATGATGCAGAACATCCTCACATGCTCCAAAATATCGACACATGCTCCAGAAAGTCCATACATGCTCCGGAACATGCGCATGTTCTCCAGAACCTACACCCATGCTCCAGAATAACCACACATGCTCCAAAATATGCATACATGCTCCAGAATTTTCACATATGATCCAGAACATCCTCACATGCTCCAGAATATCCTCACATGATCCAGAATACACACTCATGCTCCACAAAGTCCACACATGCTCCAGAATATCCACACATGCTCCAGAACATCCACGTGTGTTCCAGAATATCCACATGTGCTCAAGAATATCAACACATGCTCCAGAATTTCCACACATGATGCAGAACATCCTCACATGCTCCAAAATATCGACACATGCTCCAGAAAGTCCATACATGCTCCGGAACATGCGCATGTTCTCCAGAACCTACACCCATGCTCCAGAATAACCACACATGCTCCAAAATATGCATACATGCTCCAGAATTTTCACATATGATCCAGAACATCCTCACATGCTCCAGAATATCCTCACATGATCCAGAATACACACTCATGCTCCACAAAGTCCACACATGCTCCAGAATATCCACACATGCTCCAGAACATCCACGTGTGTTCCAGAATATCCACATGTGCTCAAGAATATCAACACATGCTCCAGAATTTCCACACATGATGCAGAACATCCTCACATGCTCCAAAATATCGACACATGCTCCAGAAAGTCCATACATGCTCCGGAACATGCGCATGTTCTCCAGAACCTACACCCATGCTCCAGAATAACCACACATGCTCCAAAATATGCATACATGCTCCAGAATTTTCACATATGATCCAGAACATCCTCACATGCTCCAGAATATCCTCACATGATCCAGAATACACACTCATGCTCCACAAAGTCCACACATGCTCCAGAATATCCACACATGCTCCAGAACATCCACGTGTGTTCCAGAATATCCACATGTGCTCAAGAATATCAACACATGCTCCAGAATTTCCACACATGATGCAGAACATCCTCACATGCTCCAAAATATCGACACATGCTCCAGAAAGTCCATACATGCTCCGGAACATGCGCATGTTCTCCAGAACCTACACCCATGCTCCAGAATAACCACACATGCTCCAAAATATGCATACATGCTCCAGAATTTTCACATATGATCCAGAACATCCTCACATGCTCCAGAATATCCTCACATGATCCAGAATACACACTCATGCTCCACAAAGTCCACACATGCTCCAGAATATCCACACATGCTCCAGAACATCCACGTGTGTTCCAGAATATCCACATGTGCTCAAGAATATCAACACATGCTCCAGAATTTCCACACATGATGCAGAACATCCTCACATGCTCCAAAATATCGACACATGCTCCAGAAAGTCCATACATGCTCCGGAACATGCGCATGTTCTCCAGAACCTACACCCATGCTCCAGAATAACCACACATGCTCCAAAATATGCATACATGCTCCAGAATTTTCACATATGATCCAGAACATCCTCACATGCTCCAGAATATCCTCACATGATCCAGAATACACACTCATGCTCCACAAAGTCCACACATGCTCCAGAATATCCACACATGCTCCAGAACATCCACGTGTGTTCCAGAATATCCACATGTGCTCAAGAATATCAACACATGCTCCAGAATTTCCACACATGATGCAGAACATCCTCACATGCTCCAAAATATCGACACATGCTCCAGAAAGTCCATACATGCTCCGGAACATGCGCATGTTCTCCAGAACCTACACCCATGCTCCAGAATAACCACACATGCTCCAAAATATGCATACATGCTCCAGAATTTTCACATATGATCCAGAACATCCTCACATGCTCCAGAATATCCTCACATGATCCAGAATACACACTCATGCTCCACAAAGTCCACACATGCTCCAGAATATCCACACATGCTCCAGAACATCCACGTGTGTTCCAGAATATCCACATGTGCTCAAGAATATCAACACATGCTCCAGAATTTCCACACATGATGCAGAACATCCTCACATGCTCCAAAATATCGACACATGCTCCAGAAAGTCCATACATGCTCCGGAACATGCGCATGTTCTCCAGAACCTACACCCATGCTCCAGAATAACCACACATGCTCCAAAATATGCATACATGCTCCAGAATTTTCACATATGATCCAGAACATCCTCACATGCTCCAGAATATCCTCACATGATCCAGAATACACACTCATGCTCCACAAAGTCCACACATGCTCCAGAATATCCACACATGCTCCAGAACATCCACGTGTGTTCCAGAATATCCACATGTGCTCAAGAATATCAACACATGCTCCAGAATTTCCACACATGATGCAGAACATCCTCACATGCTCCAAAATATCGACACATGCTCCAGAAAGTCCATACATGCTCCGGAACATGCGCATGTTCTCCAGAACCTACACCCATGCTCCAGAATAACCACACATGCTCCAAAATATGCATACATGCTCCAGAATTTTCACATATGATCCAGAACATCCTCACATGCTCCAGAATATCCTCACATGATCCAGAATACACACTCATGCTCCACAAAGTCCACACATGCTCCAGAATATCCACACATGCTCCAGAACATCCACGTGTGTTCCAGAATATCCACATGTGCTCAAGAATATCAACACATGCTCCAGAATTTCCACACATGATGCAGAACATCCTCACATGCTCCAAAATATCGACACATGCTCCAGAAAGTCCATACATGCTCCGGAACATGCGCATGTTCTCCAGAACCTACACCCATGCTCCAGAATAACCACACATGCTCCAAAATATGCATACATGCTCCAGAATTTTCACATATGATCCAGAACATCCTCACATGCTCCAGAATATCCTCACATGATCCAGAATACACACTCATGCTCCACAAAGTCCACACATGCTCCAGAATATCCACACATGCTCCAGAACATCCACGTGTGTTCCAGAATATCCACATGTGCTCAAGAATATCAACACATGCTCCAGAATTTCCACACATGATGCAGAACATCCTCACATGCTCCAAAATATCGACACATGCTCCAGAAAGTCCATACATGCTCCGGAACATGCGCATGTTCTCCAGAACCTACACCCATGCTCCAGAATAACCACACATGCTCCAAAATATGCATACATGCTCCAGAATTTTCACATATGATCCAGAACATCCTCACATGCTCCAGAATATCCTCACATGATCCAGAATACACACTCATGCTCCACAAAGTCCACACATGCTCCAGAATATCCACACATGCTCCAGAACATCCACGTGTGTTCCAGAATATCCACATGTGCTCAAGAATATCAACACATGCTCCAGAATTTCCACACATGATGCAGAACATCCTCACATGCTCCAAAATATCGACACATGCTCCAGAAAGTCCATACATGCTCCGGAACATGCGCATGTTCTCCAGAACCTACACCCATGCTCCAGAATAACCACACATGCTCCAAAATATGCATACATGCTCCAGAATTTTCACATATGATCCAGAACATCCTCACATGCTCCAGAATATCCTCACATGATCCAGAATACACACTCATGCTCCACAAAGTCCACACATGCTCCAGAATATCCACACATGCTCCAGAACATCCACGTGTGTTCCAGAATATCCACATGTGCTCAAGAATATCAACACATGCTCCAGAATTTCCACACATGATGCAGAACATCCTCACATGCTCCAAAATATCGACACATGCTCCAGAAAGTCCATACATGCTCCGGAACATGCGCATGTTCTCCAGAACCTACACCCATGCTCCAGAATAACCACACATGCTCCAAAATATGCATACATGCTCCAGAATTTTCACATATGATCCAGAACATCCTCACATGCTCCAGAATATCCTCACATGATCCAGAATACACACTCATGCTCCACAAAGTCCACACATGCTCCAGAATATCCACACATGCTCCAGAACATCCACGTGTGTTCCAGAATATCCACATGTGCTCAAGAATATCAACACATGCTCCAGAATTTCCACACATGATGCAGAACATCCTCACATGCTCCAAAATATCGACACATGCTCCAGAAAGTCCATACATGCTCCGGAACATGCGCATGTTCTCCAGAACCTACACCCATGCTCCAGAATAACCACACATGCTCCAAAATATGCATACATGCTCCAGAATTTTCACATATGATCCAGAACATCCTCACATGCTCCAGAATATCCTCACATGATCCAGAATACACACTCATGCTCCACAAAGTCCACACATGCTCCAGAATATCCACACATGCTCCAGAACATCCACGTGTGTTCCAGAATATCCACATGTGCTCAAGAATATCAACACATGCTCCAGAATTTCCACACATGATGCAGAACATCCTCACATGCTCCAAAATATCGACACATGCTCCAGAAAGTCCATACATGCTCCGGAACATGCGCATGTTCTCCAGAACCTACACCCATGCTCCAGAATAACCACACATGCTCCAAAATATGCATACATGCTCCAGAATTTTCACATATGATCCAGAACATCCTCACATGCTCCAGAATATCCTCACATGATCCAGAATACACACTCATGCTCCACAAAGTCCACACATGCTCCAGAATATCCACACATGCTCCAGAACATCCACGTGTGTTCCAGAATATCCACATGTGCTCAAGAATATCAACACATGCTCCAGAATTTCCACACATGATGCAGAACATCCTCACATGCTCCAAAATATCGACACATGCTCCAGAAAGTCCATACATGCTCCGGAACATGCGCATGTTCTCCAGAACCTACACCCATGCTCCAGAATAACCACACATGCTCCAAAATATGCATACATGCTCCAGAATTTTCACATATGATCCAGAACATCCTCACATGCTCCAGAATATCCTCACATGATCCAGAATACACACTCATGCTCCACAAAGTCCACACATGCTCCAGAATATCCACACATGCTCCAGAACATCCACGTGTGTTCCAGAATATCCACATGTGCTCAAGAATATCAACACATGCTCCAGAATTTCCACACATGATGCAGAACATCCTCACATGCTCCAAAATATCGACACATGCTCCAGAAAGTCCATACATGCTCCGGAACATGCGCATGTTCTCCAGAACCTACACCCATGCTCCAGAATAACCACACATGCTCCAAAATATGCATACATGCTCCAGAATTTTCACATATGATCCAGAACATCCTCACATGCTCCAGAATATCCTCACATGATCCAGAATACACACTCATGCTCCACAAAGTCCACACATGCTCCAGAATATCCACACATGCTCCAGAACATCCACGTGTGTTCCAGAATATCCACATGTGCTCAAGAATATCAACACATGCTCCAGAATTTCCACACATGATGCAGAACATCCTCACATGCTCCAAAATATCGACACATGCTCCAGAAAGTCCATACATGCTCCGGAACATGCGCATGTTCTCCAGAACCTACACCCATGCTCCAGAATAACCACACATGCTCCAAAATATGCATACATGCTCCAGAATTTTCACATATGATCCAGAACATCCTCACATGCTCCAGAATATCCTCACATGATCCAGAATACACACTCATGCTCCACAAAGTCCACACATGCTCCAGAATATCCACACATGCTCCAGAACATCCACGTGTGTTCCAGAATATCCACATGTGCTCAAGAATATCAACACATGCTCCAGAATTTCCACACATGATGCAGAACATCCTCACATGCTCCAAAATATCGACACATGCTCCAGAAAGTCCATACATGCTCCGGAACATGCGCATGTTCTCCAGAACCTACACCCATGCTCCAGAATAACCACACATGCTCCAAAATATGCATACATGCTCCAGAATTTTCACATATGATCCAGAACATCCTCACATGCTCCAGAATATCCTCACATGATCCAGAATACACACTCATGCTCCACAAAGTCCACACATGCTCCAGAATATCCACACATGCTCCAGAACATCCACGTGTGTTCCAGAATATCCACATGTGCTCAAGAATATCAACACATGCTCCAGAATTTCCACACATGATGCAGAACATCCTCACATGCTCCAAAATATCGACACATGCTCCAGAAAGTCCATACATGCTCCGGAACATGCGCATGTTCTCCAGAACCTACACCCATGCTCCAGAATAACCACACATGCTCCAAAATATGCATACATGCTCCAGAATTTTCACATATGATCCAGAACATCCTCACATGCTCCAGAATATCCTCACATGATCCAGAATACACACTCATGCTCCACAAAGTCCACACATGCTCCAGAATATCCACACATGCTCCAGAACATCCACGTGTGTTCCAGAATATCCACATGTGCTCAAGAATATCAACACATGCTCCAGAATTTCCACACATGATGCAGAACATCCTCACATGCTCCAAAATATCGACACATGCTCCAGAAAGTCCATACATGCTCCGGAACATGCGCATGTTCTCCAGAACCTACACCCATGCTCCAGAATAACCACACATGCTCCAAAATATGCATACATGCTCCAGAATTTTCACATATGATCCAGAACATCCTCACATGCTCCAGAATATCCTCACATGATCCAGAATACACACTCATGCTCCACAAAGTCCACACATGCTCCAGAATATCCACACATGCTCCAGAACATCCACGTGTGTTCCAGAATATCCACATGTGCTCAAGAATATCAACACATGCTCCAGAATTTCCACACATGATGCAGAACATCCTCACATGCTCCAAAATATCGACACATGCTCCAGAAAGTCCATACATGCTCCGGAACATGCGCATGTTCTCCAGAACCTACACCCATGCTCCAGAATAACCACACATGCTCCAAAATATGCATACATGCTCCAGAATTTTCACATATGATCCAGAACATCCTCACATGCTCCAGAATATCCTCACATGATCCAGAATACACACTCATGCTCCACAAAGTCCACACATGCTCCAGAATATCCACACATGCTCCAGAACATCCACGTGTGTTCCAGAATATCCACATGTGCTCAAGAATATCAACACATGCTCCAGAATTTCCACACATGATGCAGAACATCCTCACATGCTCCAAAATATCGACACATGCTCCAGAAAGTCCATACATGCTCCGGAACATGCGCATGTTCTCCAGAACCTACACCCATGCTCCAGAATAACCACACATGCTCCAAAATATGCATACATGCTCCAGAATTTTCACATATGATCCAGAACATCCTCACATGCTCCAGAATATCCTCACATGATCCAGAATACACACTCATGCTCCACAAAGTCCACACATGCTCCAGAATATCCACACATGCTCCAGAACATCCACGTGTGTTCCAGAATATCCACATGTGCTCAAGAATATCAACACATGCTCCAGAATTTCCACACATGATGCAGAACATCCTCACATGCTCCAAAATATCGACACATGCTCCAGAAAGTCCATACATGCTCCGGAACATGCGCATGTTCTCCAGAACCTACACCCATGCTCCAGAATAACCACACATGCTCCAAAATATGCATACATGCTCCAGAATTTTCACATATGATCCAGAACATCCTCACATGCTCCAGAATATCCTCACATGATCCAGAATACACACTCATGCTCCACAAAGTCCACACATGCTCCAGAATATCCACACATGCTCCAGAACATCCACGTGTGTTCCAGAATATCCACATGTGCTCAAGAATATCAACACATGCTCCAGAATTTCCACACATGATGCAGAACATCCTCACATGCTCCAAAATATCGACACATGCTCCAGAAAGTCCATACATGCTCCGGAACATGCGCATGTTCTCCAGAACCTACACCCATGCTCCAGAATAACCACACATGCTCCAAAATATGCATACATGCTCCAGAATTTTCACATATGATCCAGAACATCCTCACATGCTCCAGAATATCCTCACATGATCCAGAATACACACTCATGCTCCACAAAGTCCACACATGCTCCAGAATATCCACACATGCTCCAGAACATCCACGTGTGTTCCAGAATATCCACATGTGCTCAAGAATATCAACACATGCTCCAGAATTTCCACACATGATGCAGAACATCCTCACATGCTCCAAAATATCGACACATGCTCCAGAAAGTCCATACATGCTCCGGAACATGCGCATGTTCTCCAGAACCTACACCCATGCTCCAGAATAACCACACATGCTCCAAAATATGCATACATGCTCCAGAATTTTCACATATGATCCAGAACATCCTCACATGCTCCAGAATATCCTCACATGATCCAGAATACACACTCATGCTCCACAAAGTCCACACATGCTCCAGAATATCCACACATGCTCCAGAACATCCACGTGTGTTCCAGAATATCCACATGTGCTCAAGAATATCAACACATGCTCCAGAATTTCCACACATGATGCAGAACATCCTCACATGCTCCAAAATATCGACACATGCTCCAGAAAGTCCATACATGCTCCGGAACATGCGCATGTTCTCCAGAACCTACACCCATGCTCCAGAATAACCACACATGCTCCAAAATATGCATACATGCTCCAGAATTTTCACATATGATCCAGAACATCCTCACATGCTCCAGAATATCCTCACATGATCCAGAATACACACTCATGCTCCACAAAGTCCACACATGCTCCAGAATATCCACACATGCTCCAGAACATCCACGTGTGTTCCAGAATATCCACATGTGCTCAAGAATATCAACACATGCTCCAGAATTTCCACACATGATGCAGAACATCCTCACATGCTCCAAAATATCGACACATGCTCCAGAAAGTCCATACATGCTCCGGAACATGCGCATGTTCTCCAGAACCTACACCCATGCTCCAGAATAACCACACATGCTCCAAAATATGCATACATGCTCCAGAATTTTCACATATGATCCAGAACATCCTCACATGCTCCAGAATATCCTCACATGATCCAGAATACACACTCATGCTCCACAAAGTCCACACATGCTCCAGAATATCCACACATGCTCCAGAACATCCACGTGTGTTCCAGAATATCCACATGTGCTCAAGAATATCAACACATGCTCCAGAATTTCCACACATGATGCAGAACATCCTCACATGCTCCAAAATATCGACACATGCTCCAGAAAGTCCATACATGCTCCGGAACATGCGCATGTTCTCCAGAACCTACACCCATGCTCCAGAATAACCACACATGCTCCAAAATATGCATACATGCTCCAGAATTTTCACATATGATCCAGAACATCCTCACATGCTCCAGAATATCCTCACATGATCCAGAATACACACTCATGCTCCACAAAGTCCACACATGCTCCAGAATATCCACACATGCTCCAGAACATCCACGTGTGTTCCAGAATATCCACATGTGCTCAAGAATATCAACACATGCTCCAGAATTTCCACACATGATGCAGAACATCCTCACATGCTCCAAAATATCGACACATGCTCCAGAAAGTCCATACATGCTCCGGAACATGCGCATGTTCTCCAGAACCTACACCCATGCTCCAGAATAACCACACATGCTCCAAAATATGCATACATGCTCCAGAATTTTCACATATGATCCAGAACATCCTCACATGCTCCAGAATATCCTCACATGATCCAGAATACACACTCATGCTCCACAAAGTCCACACATGCTCCAGAATATCCACACATGCTCCAGAACATCCACGTGTGTTCCAGAATATCCACATGTGCTCAAGAATATCAACACATGCTCCAGAATTTCCACACATGATGCAGAACATCCTCACATGCTCCAAAATATCGACACATGCTCCAGAAAGTCCATACATGCTCCGGAACATGCGCATGTTCTCCAGAACCTACACCCATGCTCCAGAATAACCACACATGCTCCAAAATATGCATACATGCTCCAGAATTTTCACATATGATCCAGAACATCCTCACATGCTCCAGAATATCCTCACATGATCCAGAATACACACTCATGCTCCACAAAGTCCACACATGCTCCAGAATATCCACACATGCTCCAGAACATCCACGTGTGTTCCAGAATATCCACATGTGCTCAAGAATATCAACACATGCTCCAGAATTTCCACACATGATGCAGAACATCCTCACATGCTCCAAAATATCGACACATGCTCCAGAAAGTCCATACATGCTCCGGAACATGCGCATGTTCTCCAGAACCTACACCCATGCTCCAGAATAACCACACATGCTCCAAAATATGCATACATGCTCCAGAATTTTCACATATGATCCAGAACATCCTCACATGCTCCAGAATATCCTCACATGATCCAGAATACACACTCATGCTCCACAAAGTCCACACATGCTCCAGAATATCCACACATGCTCCAGAACATCCACGTGTGTTCCAGAATATCCACATGTGCTCAAGAATATCAACACATGCTCCAGAATTTCCACACATGATGCAGAACATCCTCACATGCTCCAAAATATCGACACATGCTCCAGAAAGTCCATACATGCTCCGGAACATGCGCATGTTCTCCAGAACCTACACCCATGCTCCAGAATAACCACACATGCTCCAAAATATGCATACATGCTCCAGAATTTTCACATATGATCCAGAACATCCTCACATGCTCCAGAATATCCTCACATGATCCAGAATACACACTCATGCTCCACAAAGTCCACACATGCTCCAGAATATCCACACATGCTCCAGAACATCCACGTGTGTTCCAGAATATCCACATGTGCTCAAGAATATCAACACATGCTCCAGAATTTCCACACATGATGCAGAACATCCTCACATGCTCCAAAATATCGACACATGCTCCAGAAAGTCCATACATGCTCCGGAACATGCGCATGTTCTCCAGAACCTACACCCATGCTCCAGAATAACCACACATGCTCCAAAATATGCATACATGCTCCAGAATTTTCACATATGATCCAGAACATCCTCACATGCTCCAGAATATCCTCACATGATCCAGAATACACACTCATGCTCCACAAAGTCCACACATGCTCCAGAATATCCACACATGCTCCAGAACATCCACGTGTGTTCCAGAATATCCACATGTGCTCAAGAATATCAACACATGCTCCAGAATTTCCACACATGATGCAGAACATCCTCACATGCTCCAAAATATCGACACATGCTCCAGAAAGTCCATACATGCTCCGGAACATGCGCATGTTCTCCAGAACCTACACCCATGCTCCAGAATAACCACACATGCTCCAAAATATGCATACATGCTCCAGAATTTTCACATATGATCCAGAACATCCTCACATGCTCCAGAATATCCTCACATGATCCAGAATACACACTCATGCTCCACAAAGTCCACACATGCTCCAGAATATCCACACATGCTCCAGAACATCCACGTGTGTTCCAGAATATCCACATGTGCTCAAGAATATCAACACATGCTCCAGAATTTCCACACATGATGCAGAACATCCTCACATGCTCCAAAATATCGACACATGCTCCAGAAAGTCCATACATGCTCCGGAACATGCGCATGTTCTCCAGAACCTACACCCATGCTCCAGAATAACCACACATGCTCCAAAATATGCATACATGCTCCAGAATTTTCACATATGATCCAGAACATCCTCACATGCTCCAGAATATCCTCACATGATCCAGAATACACACTCATGCTCCACAAAGTCCACACATGCTCCAGAATATCCACACATGCTCCAGAACATCCACGTGTGTTCCAGAATATCCACATGTGCTCAAGAATATCAACACATGCTCCAGAATTTCCACACATGATGCAGAACATCCTCACATGCTCCAAAATATCGACACATGCTCCAGAAAGTCCATACATGCTCCGGAACATGCGCATGTTCTCCAGAACCTACACCCATGCTCCAGAATAACCACACATGCTCCAAAATATGCATACATGCTCCAGAATTTTCACATATGATCCAGAACATCCTCACATGCTCCAGAATATCCTCACATGATCCAGAATACACACTCATGCTCCACAAAGTCCACACATGCTCCAGAATATCCACACATGCTCCAGAACATCCACGTGTGTTCCAGAATATCCACATGTGCTCAAGAATATCAACACATGCTCCAGAATTTCCACACATGATGCAGAACATCCTCACATGCTCCAAAATATCGACACATGCTCCAGAAAGTCCATACATGCTCCGGAACATGCGCATGTTCTCCAGAACCTACACCCATGCTCCAGAATAACCACACATGCTCCAAAATATGCATACATGCTCCAGAATTTTCACATATGATCCAGAACATCCTCACATGCTCCAGAATATCCTCACATGATCCAGAATACACACTCATGCTCCACAAAGTCCACACATGCTCCAGAATATCCACACATGCTCCAGAACATCCACGTGTGTTCCAGAATATCCACATGTGCTCAAGAATATCAACACATGCTCCAGAATTTCCACACATGATGCAGAACATCCTCACATGCTCCAAAATATCGACACATGCTCCAGAAAGTCCATACATGCTCCGGAACATGCGCATGTTCTCCAGAACCTACACCCATGCTCCAGAATAACCACACATGCTCCAAAATATGCATACATGCTCCAGAATTTTCACATATGATCCAGAACATCCTCACATGCTCCAGAATATCCTCACATGATCCAGAATACACACTCATGCTCCACAAAGTCCACACATGCTCCAGAATATCCACACATGCTCCAGAACATCCACGTGTGTTCCAGAATATCCACATGTGCTCAAGAATATCAACACATGCTCCAGAATTTCCACACATGATGCAGAACATCCTCACATGCTCCAAAATATCGACACATGCTCCAGAAAGTCCATACATGCTCCGGAACATGCGCATGTTCTCCAGAACCTACACCCATGCTCCAGAATAACCACACATGCTCCAAAATATGCATACATGCTCCAGAATTTTCACATATGATCCAGAACATCCTCACATGCTCCAGAATATCCTCACATGATCCAGAATACACACTCATGCTCCACAAAGTCCACACATGCTCCAGAATATCCACACATGCTCCAGAACATCCACGTGTGTTCCAGAATATCCACATGTGCTCAAGAATATCAACACATGCTCCAGAATTTCCACACATGATGCAGAACATCCTCACATGCTCCAAAATATCGACACATGCTCCAGAAAGTCCATACATGCTCCGGAACATGCGCATGTTCTCCAGAACCTACACCCATGCTCCAGAATAACCACACATGCTCCAAAATATGCATACATGCTCCAGAATTTTCACATATGATCCAGAACATCCTCACATGCTCCAGAATATCCTCACATGATCCAGAATACACACTCATGCTCCACAAAGTCCACACATGCTCCAGAATATCCACACATGCTCCAGAACATCCACGTGTGTTCCAGAATATCCACATGTGCTCAAGAATATCAACACATGCTCCAGAATTTCCACACATGATGCAGAACATCCTCACATGCTCCAAAATATCGACACATGCTCCAGAAAGTCCATACATGCTCCGGAACATGCGCATGTTCTCCAGAACCTACACCCATGCTCCAGAATAACCACACATGCTCCAAAATATGCATACATGCTCCAGAATTTTCACATATGATCCAGAACATCCTCACATGCTCCAGAATATCCTCACATGATCCAGAATACACACTCATGCTCCACAAAGTCCACACATGCTCCAGAATATCCACACATGCTCCAGAACATCCACGTGTGTTCCAGAATATCCACATGTGCTCAAGAATATCAACACATGCTCCAGAATTTCCACACATGATGCAGAACATCCTCACATGCTCCAAAATATCGACACATGCTCCAGAAAGTCCATACATGCTCCGGAACATGCGCATGTTCTCCAGAACCTACACCCATGCTCCAGAATAACCACACATGCTCCAAAATATGCATACATGCTCCAGAATTTTCACATATGATCCAGAACATCCTCACATGCTCCAGAATATCCTCACATGATCCAGAATACACACTCATGCTCCACAAAGTCCACACATGCTCCAGAATATCCACACATGCTCCAGAACATCCACGTGTGTTCCAGAATATCCACATGTGCTCAAGAATATCAACACATGCTCCAGAATTTCCACACATGATGCAGAACATCCTCACATGCTCCAAAATATCGACACATGCTCCAGAAAGTCCATACATGCTCCGGAACATGCGCATGTTCTCCAGAACCTACACCCATGCTCCAGAATAACCACACATGCTCCAAAATATGCATACATGCTCCAGAATTTTCACATATGATCCAGAACATCCTCACATGCTCCAGAATATCCTCACATGATCCAGAATACACACTCATGCTCCACAAAGTCCACACATGCTCCAGAATATCCACACATGCTCCAGAACATCCACGTGTGTTCCAGAATATCCACATGTGCTCAAGAATATCAACACATGCTCCAGAATTTCCACACATGATGCAGAACATCCTCACATG
Source organism: Myotis vivesi (assembly GCA_035771395.1). Taxonomy (NCBI): domain Eukaryota; kingdom Metazoa; phylum Chordata; class Mammalia; order Chiroptera; family Vespertilionidae; genus Myotis; species Myotis vivesi. Next base: position 105,607,939 of record JAWPEG010000011.1, read on the forward strand.
CTCCAAAATATCGACACATGCTCCAGAAAGTCCATACATGCTCCGGAACATGCGCATGTTCTCCAGAACCTACACCCATGCTCCAGAATAACCACACATGCTCCAAAATATGCATACATGCTCCAGAATTTTCACATATGATCCAGAACATCCTCACATGCTCCAGAATATCCTCACATGATCCAGAATACACACTCATGCTCCACAAAGTCCACACATGCTCCAGAATATCCACACATGCTCCAGAACATCCACGTGTGTTCCAGAATATCCACATGTGCTCAAGAATATCAACACATGCTCCAGAATTTCCACACATGATGCAGAACATCCTCACATGCTCCAAAATATCGACACATGCTCCAGAAAGTCCATACATGCTCCGGAACATGCGCATGTTCTCCAGAACCTACACCCATGCTCCAGAATAACCACACATGCTCCAAAATATGCATACATGCTCCAGAATTTTCACATATGATCCAGAACATCCTCACATGCTCCAGAATATCCTCACATGATCCAGAATACACACTCATGCTCCACAAAGTCCACACATGCTCCAGAATATCCACACATGCTCCAGAACATCCACGTGTGTTCCAGAATATCCACATGTGCTCAAGAATATCAACACATGCTCCAGAATTTCCACACATGATGCAGAACATCCTCACATGCTCCAAAATATCGACACATGCTCCAGAAAGTCCATACATGCTCCGGAACATGCGCATGTTCTCCAGAACCTACACCCATGCTCCAGAATAACCACACATGCTCCAAAATATGCATACATGCTCCAGAATTTTCACATATGATCCAGAACATCCTCACATGCTCCAGAATATCCTCACATGATCCAGAATACACACTCATGCTCCACAAAGTCCACACATGCTCCAGAATATCCACACATGCTCCAGAACATCCACGTGTGTTCCAGAATATCCACATGTGCTCAAGAATATCAACACATGCTCCAGAATTTCCACACATGATGCAGAACATCCTCACATGCTCCAAAATATCGACACATGCTCCAGAAAGTCCATACATGCTCCGGAACATGCGCATGTTCTCCAGAACCTACACCCATGCTCCAGAATAACCACACATGCTCCAAAATATGCATACATGCTCCAGAATTTTCACATATGATCCAGAACATCCTCACATGCTCCAGAATATCCTCACATGATCCAGAATACACACTCATGCTCCACAAAGTCCACACATGCTCCAGAATATCCACACATGCTCCAGAACATCCACGTGTGTTCCAGAATATCCACATGTGCTCAAGAATATCAACACATGCTCCAGAATTTCCACACATGATGCAGAACATCCTCACATGCTCCAAAATATCGACACATGCTCCAGAAAGTCCATACATGCTCCGGAACATGCGCATGTTCTCCAGAACCTACACCCATGCTCCAGAATAACCACACATGCTCCAAAATATGCATACATGCTCCAGAATTTTCACATATGATCCAGAACATCCTCACATGCTCCAGAATATCCTCACATGATCCAGAATACACACTCATGCTCCACAAAGTCCACACATGCTCCAGAATATCCACACATGCTCCAGAACATCCACGTGTGTTCCAGAATATCCACATGTGCTCAAGAATATCAACACATGCTCCAGAATTTCCACACATGATGCAGAACATCCTCACATGCTCCAAAATATCGACACATGCTCCAGAAAGTCCATACATGCTCCGGAACATGCGCATGTTCTCCAGAACCTACACCCATGCTCCAGAATAACCACACATGCTCCAAAATATGCATACATGCTCCAGAATTTTCACATATGATCCAGAACATCCTCACATGCTCCAGAATATCCTCACATGATCCAGAATACACACTCATGCTCCACAAAGTCCACACATGCTCCAGAATATCCACACATGCTCCAGAACATCCACGTGTGTTCCAGAATATCCACATGTGCTCAAGAATATCAACACATGCTCCAGAATTTCCACACATGATGCAGAACATCCTCACATGCTCCAAAATATCGACACATGCTCCAGAAAGTCCATACATGCTCCGGAACATGCGCATGTTCTCCAGAACCTACACCCATGCTCCAGAATAACCACACATGCTCCAAAATATGCATACATGCTCCAGAATTTTCACATATGATCCAGAACATCCTCACATGCTCCAGAATATCCTCACATGATCCAGAATACACACTCATGCTCCACAAAGTCCACACATGCTCCAGAATATCCACACATGCTCCAGAACATCCACGTGTGTTCCAGAATATCCACATGTGCTCAAGAATATCAACACATGCTCCAGAATTTCCACACATGATGCAGAACATCCTCACATGCTCCAAAATATCGACACATGCTCCAGAAAGTCCATACATGCTCCGGAACATGCGCATGTTCTCCAGAACCTACACCCATGCTCCAGAATAACCACACATGCTCCAAAATATGCATACATGCTCCAGAATTTTCACATATGATCCAGAACATCCTCACATGCTCCAGAATATCCTCACATGATCCAGAATACACACTCATGCTCCACAAAGTCCACACATGCTCCAGAATATCCACACATGCTCCAGAACATCCACGTGTGTTCCAGAATATCCACATGTGCTCAAGAATATCAACACATGCTCCAGAATTTCCACACATGATGCAGAACATCCTCACATGCTCCAAAATATCGACACATGCTCCAGAAAGTCCATACATGCTCCGGAACATGCGCATGTTCTCCAGAACCTACACCCATGCTCCAGAATAACCACACATGCTCCAAAATATGCATACATGCTCCAGAATTTTCACATATGATCCAGAACATCCTCACATGCTCCAGAATATCCTCACATGATCCAGAATACACACTCATGCTCCACAAAGTCCACACATGCTCCAGAATATCCACACATGCTCCAGAACATCCACGTGTGTTCCAGAATATCCACATGTGCTCAAGAATATCAACACATGCTCCAGAATTTCCACACATGATGCAGAACATCCTCACATGCTCCAAAATATCGACACATGCTCCAGAAAGTCCATACATGCTCCGGAACATGCGCATGTTCTCCAGAACCTACACCCATGCTCCAGAATAACCACACATGCTCCAAAATATGCATACATGCTCCAGAATTTTCACATATGATCCAGAACATCCTCACATGCTCCAGAATATCCTCACATGATCCAGAATACACACTCATGCTCCACAAAGTCCACACATGCTCCAGAATATCCACACATGCTCCAGAACATCCACGTGTGTTCCAGAATATCCACATGTGCTCAAGAATATCAACACATGCTCCAGAATTTCCACACATGATGCAGAACATCCTCACATGCTCCAAAATATCGACACATGCTCCAGAAAGTCCATACATGCTCCGGAACATGCGCATGTTCTCCAGAACCTACACCCATGCTCCAGAATAACCACACATGCTCCAAAATATGCATACATGCTCCAGAATTTTCACATATGATCCAGAACATCCTCACATGCTCCAGAATATCCTCACATGATCCAGAATACACACTCATGCTCCACAAAGTCCACACATGCTCCAGAATATCCACACATGCTCCAGAACATCCACGTGTGTTCCAGAATATCCACATGTGCTCAAGAATATCAACACATGCTCCAGAATTTCCACACATGATGCAGAACATCCTCACATGCTCCAAAATATCGACACATGCTCCAGAAAGTCCATACATGCTCCGGAACATGCGCATGTTCTCCAGAACCTACACCCATGCTCCAGAATAACCACACATGCTCCAAAATATGCATACATGCTCCAGAATTTTCACATATGATCCAGAACATCCTCACATGCTCCAGAATATCCTCACATGATCCAGAATACACACTCATGCTCCACAAAGTCCACACATGCTCCAGAATATCCACACATGCTCCAGAACATCCACGTGTGTTCCAGAATATCCACATGTGCTCAAGAATATCAACACATGCTCCAGAATTTCCACACATGATGCAGAACATCCTCACATGCTCCAAAATATCGACACATGCTCCAGAAAGTCCATACATGCTCCGGAACATGCGCATGTTCTCCAGAACCTACACCCATGCTCCAGAATAACCACACATGCTCCAAAATATGCATACATGCTCCAGAATTTTCACATATGATCCAGAACATCCTCACATGCTCCAGAATATCCTCACATGATCCAGAATACACACTCATGCTCCACAAAGTCCACACATGCTCCAGAATATCCACACATGCTCCAGAACATCCACGTGTGTTCCAGAATATCCACATGTGCTCAAGAATATCAACACATGCTCCAGAATTTCCACACATGATGCAGAACATCCTCACATGCTCCAAAATATCGACACATGCTCCAGAAAGTCCATACATGCTCCGGAACATGCGCATGTTCTCCAGAACCTACACCCATGCTCCAGAATAACCACACATGCTCCAAAATATGCATACATGCTCCAGAATTTTCACATATGATCCAGAACATCCTCACATGCTCCAGAATATCCTCACATGATCCAGAATACACACTCATGCTCCACAAAGTCCACACATGCTCCAGAATATCCACACATGCTCCAGAACATCCACGTGTGTTCCAGAATATCCACATGTGCTCAAGAATATCAACACATGCTCCAGAATTTCCACACATGATGCAGAACATCCTCACATGCTCCAAAATATCGACACATGCTCCAGAAAGTCCATACATGCTCCGGAACATGCGCATGTTCTCCAGAACCTACACCCATGCTCCAGAATAACCACACATGCTCCAAAATATGCATACATGCTCCAGAATTTTCACATATGATCCAGAACATCCTCACATGCTCCAGAATATCCTCACATGATCCAGAATACACACTCATGCTCCACAAAGTCCACACATGCTCCAGAATATCCACACATGCTCCAGAACATCCACGTGTGTTCCAGAATATCCACATGTGCTCAAGAATATCAACACATGCTCCAGAATTTCCACACATGATGCAGAACATCCTCACATGCTCCAAAATATCGACACATGCTCCAGAAAGTCCATACATGCTCCGGAACATGCGCATGTTCTCCAGAACCTACACCCATGCTCCAGAATAACCACACATGCTCCAAAATATGCATACATGCTCCAGAATTTTCACATATGATCCAGAACATCCTCACATGCTCCAGAATATCCTCACATGATCCAGAATACACACTCATGCTCCACAAAGTCCACACATGCTCCAGAATATCCACACATGCTCCAGAACATCCACGTGTGTTCCAGAATATCCACATGTGCTCAAGAATATCAACACATGCTCCAGAATTTCCACACATGATGCAGAACATCCTCACATGCTCCAAAATATCGACACATGCTCCAGAAAGTCCATACATGCTCCGGAACATGCGCATGTTCTCCAGAACCTACACCCATGCTCCAGAATAACCACACATGCTCCAAAATATGCATACATGCTCCAGAATTTTCACATATGATCCAGAACATCCTCACATGCTCCAGAATATCCTCACATGATCCAGAATACACACTCATGCTCCACAAAGTCCACACATGCTCCAGAATATCCACACATGCTCCAGAACATCCACGTGTGTTCCAGAATATCCACATGTGCTCAAGAATATCAACACATGCTCCAGAATTTCCACACATGATGCAGAACATCCTCACATGCTCCAAAATATCGACACATGCTCCAGAAAGTCCATACATGCTCCGGAACATGCGCATGTTCTCCAGAACCTACACCCATGCTCCAGAATAACCACACATGCTCCAAAATATGCATACATGCTCCAGAATTTTCACATATGATCCAGAACATCCTCACATGCTCCAGAATATCCTCACATGATCCAGAATACACACTCATGCTCCACAAAGTCCACACATGCTCCAGAATATCCACACATGCTCCAGAACATCCACGTGTGTTCCAGAATATCCACATGTGCTCAAGAATATCAACACATGCTCCAGAATTTCCACACATGATGCAGAACATCCTCACATGCTCCAAAATATCGACACATGCTCCAGAAAGTCCATACATGCTCCGGAACATGCGCATGTTCTCCAGAACCTACACCCATGCTCCAGAATAACCACACATGCTCCAAAATATGCATACATGCTCCAGAATTTTCACATATGATCCAGAACATCCTCACATGCTCCAGAATATCCTCACATGATCCAGAATACACACTCATGCTCCACAAAGTCCACACATGCTCCAGAATATCCACACATGCTCCAGAACATCCACGTGTGTTCCAGAATATCCACATGTGCTCAAGAATATCAACACATGCTCCAGAATTTCCACACATGATGCAGAACATCCTCACATGCTCCAAAATATCGACACATGCTCCAGAAAGTCCATACATGCTCCGGAACATGCGCATGTTCTCCAGAACCTACACCCATGCTCCAGAATAACCACACATGCTCCAAAATATGCATACATGCTCCAGAATTTTCACATATGATCCAGAACATCCTCACATGCTCCAGAATATCCTCACATGATCCAGAATACACACTCATGCTCCACAAAGTCCACACATGCTCCAGAATATCCACACATGCTCCAGAACATCCACGTGTGTTCCAGAATATCCACATGTGCTCAAGAATATCAACACATGCTCCAGAATTTCCACACATGATGCAGAACATCCTCACATGCTCCAAAATATCGACACATGCTCCAGAAAGTCCATACATGCTCCGGAACATGCGCATGTTCTCCAGAACCTACACCCATGCTCCAGAATAACCACACATGCTCCAAAATATGCATACATGCTCCAGAATTTTCACATATGATCCAGAACATCCTCACATGCTCCAGAATATCCTCACATGATCCAGAATACACACTCATGCTCCACAAAGTCCACACATGCTCCAGAATATCCACACATGCTCCAGAACATCCACGTGTGTTCCAGAATATCCACATGTGCTCAAGAATATCAACACATGCTCCAGAATTTCCACACATGATGCAGAACATCCTCACATGCTCCAAAATATCGACACATGCTCCAGAAAGTCCATACATGCTCCGGAACATGCGCATGTTCTCCAGAACCTACACCCATGCTCCAGAATAACCACACATGCTCCAAAATATGCATACATGCTCCAGAATTTTCACATATGATCCAGAACATCCTCACATGCTCCAGAATATCCTCACATGATCCAGAATACACACTCATGCTCCACAAAGTCCACACATGCTCCAGAATATCCACACATGCTCCAGAACATCCACGTGTGTTCCAGAATATCCACATGTGCTCAAGAATATCAACACATGCTCCAGAATTTCCACACATGATGCAGAACATCCTCACATGCTCCAAAATATCGACACATGCTCCAGAAAGTCCATACATGCTCCGGAACATGCGCATGTTCTCCAGAACCTACACCCATGCTCCAGAATAACCACACATGCTCCAAAATATGCATACATGCTCCAGAATTTTCACATATGATCCAGAACATCCTCACATGCTCCAGAATATCCTCACATGATCCAGAATACACACTCATGCTCCACAAAGTCCACACATGCTCCAGAATATCCACACATGCTCCAGAACATCCACGTGTGTTCCAGAATATCCACATGTGCTCAAGAATATCAACACATGCTCCAGAATTTCCACACATGATGCAGAACATCCTCACATGCTCCAAAATATCGACACATGCTCCAGAAAGTCCATACATGCTCCGGAACATGCGCATGTTCTCCAGAACCTACACCCATGCTCCAGAATAACCACACATGCTCCAAAATATGCATACATGCTCCAGAATTTTCACATATGATCCAGAACATCCTCACATGCTCCAGAATATCCTCACATGATCCAGAATACACACTCATGCTCCACAAAGTCCACACATGCTCCAGAATATCCACACATGCTCCAGAACATCCACGTGTGTTCCAGAATATCCACATGTGCTCAAGAATATCAACACATGCTCCAGAATTTCCACACATGATGCAGAACATCCTCACATGCTCCAAAATATCGACACATGCTCCAGAAAGTCCATACATGCTCCGGAACATGCGCATGTTCTCCAGAACCTACACCCATGCTCCAGAATAACCACACATGCTCCAAAATATGCATACATGCTCCAGAATTTTCACATATGATCCAGAACATCCTCACATGCTCCAGAATATCCTCACATGATCCAGAATACACACTCATGCTCCACAAAGTCCACACATGCTCCAGAATATCCACACATGCTCCAGAACATCCACGTGTGTTCCAGAATATCCACATGTGCTCAAGAATATCAACACATGCTCCAGAATTTCCACACATGATGCAGAACATCCTCACATGCTCCAAAATATCGACACATGCTCCAGAAAGTCCATACATGCTCCGGAACATGCGCATGTTCTCCAGAACCTACACCCATGCTCCAGAATAACCACACATGCTCCAAAATATGCATACATGCTCCAGAATTTTCACATATGATCCAGAACATCCTCACATGCTCCAGAATATCCTCACATGATCCAGAATACACACTCATGCTCCACAAAGTCCACACATGCTCCAGAATATCCACACATGCTCCAGAACATCCACGTGTGTTCCAGAATATCCACATGTGCTCAAGAATATCAACACATGCTCCAGAATTTCCACACATGATGCAGAACATCCTCACATGCTCCAAAATATCGACACATGCTCCAGAAAGTCCATACATGCTCCGGAACATGCGCATGTTCTCCAGAACCTACACCCATGCTCCAGAATAACCACACATGCTCCAAAATATGCATACATGCTCCAGAATTTTCACATATGATCCAGAACATCCTCACATGCTCCAGAATATCCTCACATGATCCAGAATACACACTCATGCTCCACAAAGTCCACACATGCTCCAGAATATCCACACATGCTCCAGAACATCCACGTGTGTTCCAGAATATCCACATGTGCTCAAGAATATCAACACATGCTCCAGAATTTCCACACATGATGCAGAACATCCTCACATGCTCCAAAATATCGACACATGCTCCAGAAAGTCCATACATGCTCCGGAACATGCGCATGTTCTCCAGAACCTACACCCATGCTCCAGAATAACCACACATGCTCCAAAATATGCATACATGCTCCAGAATTTTCACATATGATCCAGAACATCCTCACATGCTCCAGAATATCCTCACATGATCCAGAATACACACTCATGCTCCACAAAGTCCACACATGCTCCAGAATATCCACACATGCTCCAGAACATCCACGTGTGTTCCAGAATATCCACATGTGCTCAAGAATATCAACACATGCTCCAGAATTTCCACACATGATGCAGAACATCCTCACATGCTCCAAAATATCGACACATGCTCCAGAAAGTCCATACATGCTCCGGAACATGCGCATGTTCTCCAGAACCTACACCCATGCTCCAGAATAACCACACATGCTCCAAAATATGCATACATGCTCCAGAATTTTCACATATGATCCAGAACATCCTCACATGCTCCAGAATATCCTCACATGATCCAGAATACACACTCATGCTCCACAAAGTCCACACATGCTCCAGAATATCCACACATGCTCCAGAACATCCACGTGTGTTCCAGAATATCCACATGTGCTCAAGAATATCAACACATGCTCCAGAATTTCCACACATGATGCAGAACATCCTCACATGCTCCAAAATATCGACACATGCTCCAGAAAGTCCATACATGCTCCGGAACATGCGCATGTTCTCCAGAACCTACACCCATGCTCCAGAATAACCACACATGCTCCAAAATATGCATACATGCTCCAGAATTTTCACATATGATCCAGAACATCCTCACATGCTCCAGAATATCCTCACATGATCCAGAATACACACTCATGCTCCACAAAGTCCACACATGCTCCAGAATATCCACACATGCTCCAGAACATCCACGTGTGTTCCAGAATATCCACATGTGCTCAAGAATATCAACACATGCTCCAGAATTTCCACACATGATGCAGAACATCCTCACATGCTCCAAAATATCGACACATGCTCCAGAAAGTCCATACATGCTCCGGAACATGCGCATGTTCTCCAGAACCTACACCCATGCTCCAGAATAACCACACATGCTCCAAAATATGCATACATGCTCCAGAATTTTCACATATGATCCAGAACATCCTCACATGCTCCAGAATATCCTCACATGATCCAGAATACACACTCATGCTCCACAAAGTCCACACATGCTCCAGAATATCCACACATGCTCCAGAACATCCACGTGTGTTCCAGAATATCCACATGTGCTCAAGAATATCAACACATGCTCCAGAATTTCCACACATGATGCAGAACATCCTCACATGCTCCAAAATATCGACACATGCTCCAGAAAGTCCATACATGCTCCGGAACATGCGCATGTTCTCCAGAACCTACACCCATGCTCCAGAATAACCACACATGCTCCAAAATATGCATACATGCTCCAGAATTTTCACATATGATCCAGAACATCCTCACATGCTCCAGAATATCCTCACATGATCCAGAATACACACTCATGCTCCACAAAGTCCACACATGCTCCAGAATATCCACACATGCTCCAGAACATCCACGTGTGTTCCAGAATATCCACATGTGCTCAAGAATATCAACACATGCTCCAGAATTTCCACACATGATGCAGAACATCCTCACATGCTCCAAAATATCGACACATGCTCCAGAAAGTCCATACATGCTCCGGAACATGCGCATGTTCTCCAGAACCTACACCCATGCTCCAGAATAACCACACATGCTCCAAAATATGCATACATGCTCCAGAATTTTCACATATGATCCAGAACATCCTCACATGCTCCAGAATATCCTCACATGATCCAGAATACACACTCATGCTCCACAAAGTCCACACATGCTCCAGAATATCCACACATGCTCCAGAACATCCACGTGTGTTCCAGAATATCCACATGTGCTCAAGAATATCAACACATGCTCCAGAATTTCCACACATGATGCAGAACATCCTCACATGCTCCAAAATATCGACACATGCTCCAGAAAGTCCATACATGCTCCGGAACATGCGCATGTTCTCCAGAACCTACACCCATGCTCCAGAATAACCACACATGCTCCAAAATATGCATACATGCTCCAGAATTTTCACATATGATCCAGAACATCCTCACATGCTCCAGAATATCCTCACATGATCCAGAATACACACTCATGCTCCACAAAGTCCACACATGCTCCAGAATATCCACACATGCTCCAGAACATCCACGTGTGTTCCAGAATATCCACATGTGCTCAAGAATATCAACACATGCTCCAGAATTTCCACACATGATGCAGAACATCCTCACATGCTCCAAAATATCGACACATGCTCCAGAAAGTCCATACATGCTCCGGAACATGCGCATGTTCTCCAGAACCTACACCCATGCTCCAGAATAACCACACATGCTCCAAAATATGCATACATGCTCCAGAATTTTCACATATGATCCAGAACATCCTCACATGCTCCAGAATATCCTCACATGATCCAGAATACACACTCATGCTCCACAAAGTCCACACATGCTCCAGAATATCCACACATGCTCCAGAACATCCACGTGTGTTCCAGAATATCCACATGTGCTCAAGAATATCAACACATGCTCCAGAATTTCCACACATGATGCAGAACATCCTCACATGCTCCAAAATATCGACACATGCTCCAGAAAGTCCATACATGCTCCGGAACATGCGCATGTTCTCCAGAACCTACACCCATGCTCCAGAATAACCACACATGCTCCAAAATATGCATACATGCTCCAGAATTTTCACATATGATCCAGAACATCCTCACATGCTCCAGAATATCCTCACATGATCCAGAATACACACTCATGCTCCACAAAGTCCACACATGCTCCAGAATATCCACACATGCTCCAGAACATCCACGTGTGTTCCAGAATATCCACATGTGCTCAAGAATATCAACACATGCTCCAGAATTTCCACACATGATGCAGAACATCCTCACATGCTCCAAAATATCGACACATGCTCCAGAAAGTCCATACATGCTCCGGAACATGCGCATGTTCTCCAGAACCTACACCCATGCTCCAGAATAACCACACATGCTCCAAAATATGCATACATGCTCCAGAATTTTCACATATGATCCAGAACATCCTCACATGCTCCAGAATATCCTCACATGATCCAGAATACACACTCATGCTCCACAAAGTCCACACATGCTCCAGAATATCCACACATGCTCCAGAACATCCACGTGTGTTCCAGAATATCCACATGTGCTCAAGAATATCAACACATGCTCCAGAATTTCCACACATGATGCAGAACATCCTCACATGCTCCAAAATATCGACACATGCTCCAGAAAGTCCATACATGCTCCGGAACATGCGCATGTTCTCCAGAACCTACACCCATGCTCCAGAATAACCACACATGCTCCAAAATATGCATACATGCTCCAGAATTTTCACATATGATCCAGAACATCCTCACATGCTCCAGAATATCCTCACATGATCCAGAATACACACTCATGCTCCACAAAGTCCACACATGCTCCAGAATATCCACACATGCTCCAGAACATCCACGTGTGTTCCAGAATATCCACATGTGCTCAAGAATATCAACACATGCTCCAGAATTTCCACACATGATGCAGAACATCCTCACATGCTCCAAAATATCGACACATGCTCCAGAAAGTCCATACATGCTCCGGAACATGCGCATGTTCTCCAGAACCTACACCCATGCTCCAGAATAACCACACATGCTCCAAAATATGCATACATGCTCCAGAATTTTCACATATGATCCAGAACATCCTCACATGCTCCAGAATATCCTCACATGATCCAGAATACACACTCATGCTCCACAAAGTCCACACATGCTCCAGAATATCCACACATGCTCCAGAACATCCACGTGTGTTCCAGAATATCCACATGTGCTCAAGAATATCAACACATGCTCCAGAATTTCCACACATGATGCAGAACATCCTCACATGCTCCAAAATATCGACACATGCTCCAGAAAGTCCATACATGCTCCGGAACATGCGCATGTTCTCCAGAACCTACACCCATGCTCCAGAATAACCACACATGCTCCAAAATATGCATACATGCTCCAGAATTTTCACATATGATCCAGAACATCCTCACATGCTCCAGAATATCCTCACATGATCCAGAATACACACTCATGCTCCACAAAGTCCACACATGCTCCAGAATATCCACACATGCTCCAGAACATCCACGTGTGTTCCAGAATATCCACATGTGCTCAAGAATATCAACACATGCTCCAGAATTTCCACACATGATGCAGAACATCCTCACATGCTCCAAAATATCGACACATGCTCCAGAAAGTCCATACATGCTCCGGAACATGCGCATGTTCTCCAGAACCTACACCCATGCTCCAGAATAACCACACATGCTCCAAAATATGCATACATGCTCCAGAATTTTCACATATGATCCAGAACATCCTCACATGCTCCAGAATATCCTCACATGATCCAGAATACACACTCATGCTCCACAAAGTCCACACATGCTCCAGAATATCCACACATGCTCCAGAACATCCACGTGTGTTCCAGAATATCCACATGTGCTCAAGAATATCAACACATGCTCCAGAATTTCCACACATGATGCAGAACATCCTCACATGCTCCAAAATATCGACACATGCTCCAGAAAGTCCATACATGCTCCGGAACATGCGCATGTTCTCCAGAACCTACACCCATGCTCCAGAATAACCACACATGCTCCAAAATATGCATACATGCTCCAGAATTTTCACATATGATCCAGAACATCCTCACATGCTCCAGAATATCCTCACATGATCCAGAATACACACTCATGCTCCACAAAGTCCACACATGCTCCAGAATATCCACACATGCTCCAGAACATCCACGTGTGTTCCAGAATATCCACATGTGCTCAAGAATATCAACACATGCTCCAGAATTTCCACACATGATGCAGAACATCCTCACATGCTCCAAAATATCGACACATGCTCCAGAAAGTCCATACATGCTCCGGAACATGCGCATGTTCTCCAGAACCTACACCCATGCTCCAGAATAACCACACATGCTCCAAAATATGCATACATGCTCCAGAATTTTCACATATGATCCAGAACATCCTCACATGCTCCAGAATATCCTCACATGATCCAGAATACACACTCATGCTCCACAAAGTCCACACATGCTCCAGAATATCCACACATGCTCCAGAACATCCACGTGTGTTCCAGAATATCCACATGTGCTCAAGAATATCAACACATGCTCCAGAATTTCCACACATGATGCAGAACATCCTCACATGCTCCAAAATATCGACACATGCTCCAGAAAGTCCATACATGCTCCGGAACATGCGCATGTTCTCCAGAACCTACACCCATGCTCCAGAATAACCACACATGCTCCAAAATATGCATACATGCTCCAGAATTTTCACATATGATCCAGAACATCCTCACATGCTCCAGAATATCCTCACATGATCCAGAATACACACTCATGCTCCACAAAGTCCACACATGCTCCAGAATATCCACACATGCTCCAGAACATCCACGTGTGTTCCAGAATATCCACATGTGCTCAAGAATATCAACACATGCTCCAGAATTTCCACACATGATGCAGAACATCCTCACATGCTCCAAAATATCGACACATGCTCCAGAAAGTCCATACATGCTCCGGAACATGCGCATGTTCTCCAGAACCTACACCCATGCTCCAGAATAACCACACATGCTCCAAAATATGCATACATGCTCCAGAATTTTCACATATGATCCAGAACATCCTCACATGCTCCAGAATATCCTCACATGATCCAGAATACACACTCATGCTCCACAAAGTCCACACATGCTCCAGAATATCCACACATGCTCCAGAACATCCACGTGTGTTCCAGAATATCCACATGTGCTCAAGAATATCAACACATGCTCCAGAATTTCCACACATGATGCAGAACATCCTCACATGCTCCAAAATATCGACACATGCTCCAGAAAGTCCATACATGCTCCGGAACATGCGCATGTTCTCCAGAACCTACACCCATGCTCCAGAATAACCACACATGCTCCAAAATATGCATACATGCTCCAGAATTTTCACATATGATCCAGAACATCCTCACATGCTCCAGAATATCCTCACATGATCCAGAATACACACTCATGCTCCACAAAGTCCACACATGCTCCAGAATATCCACACATGCTCCAGAACATCCACGTGTGTTCCAGAATATCCACATGTGCTCAAGAATATCAACACATGCTCCAGAATTTCCACACATGATGCAGAACATCCTCACATGCTCCAAAATATCGACACATGCTCCAGAAAGTCCATACATGCTCCGGAACATGCGCATGTTCTCCAGAACCTACACCCATGCTCCAGAATAACCACACATGCTCCAAAATATGCATACATGCTCCAGAATTTTCACATATGATCCAGAACATCCTCACATGCTCCAGAATATCCTCACATGATCCAGAATACACACTCATGCTCCACAAAGTCCACACATGCTCCAGAATATCCACACATGCTCCAGAACATCCACGTGTGTTCCAGAATATCCACATGTGCTCAAGAATATCAACACATGCTCCAGAATTTCCACACATGATGCAGAACATCCTCACATGCTCCAAAATATCGACACATGCTCCAGAAAGTCCATACATGCTCCGGAACATGCGCATGTTCTCCAGAACCTACACCCATGCTCCAGAATAACCACACATGCTCCAAAATATGCATACATGCTCCAGAATTTTCACATATGATCCAGAACATCCTCACATGCTCCAGAATATCCTCACATGATCCAGAATACACACTCATGCTCCACAAAGTCCACACATGCTCCAGAATATCCACACATGCTCCAGAACATCCACGTGTGTTCCAGAATATCCACATGTGCTCAAGAATATCAACACATGCTCCAGAATTTCCACACATGATGCAGAACATCCTCACATGCTCCAAAATATCGACACATGCTCCAGAAAGTCCATACATGCTCCGGAACATGCGCATGTTCTCCAGAACCTACACCCATGCTCCAGAATAACCACACATGCTCCAAAATATGCATACATGCTCCAGAATTTTCACATATGATCCAGAACATCCTCACATGCTCCAGAATATCCTCACATGATCCAGAATACACACTCATGCTCCACAAAGTCCACACATGCTCCAGAATATCCACACATGCTCCAGAACATCCACGTGTGTTCCAGAATATCCACATGTGCTCAAGAATATCAACACATGCTCCAGAATTTCCACACATGATGCAGAACATCCTCACATGCTCCAAAATATCGACACATGCTCCAGAAAGTCCATACATGCTCCGGAACATGCGCATGTTCTCCAGAACCTACACCCATGCTCCAGAATAACCACACATGCTCCAAAATATGCATACATGCTCCAGAATTTTCACATATGATCCAGAACATCCTCACATGCTCCAGAATATCCTCACATGATCCAGAATACACACTCATGCTCCACAAAGTCCACACATGCTCCAGAATATCCACACATGCTCCAGAACATCCACGTGTGTTCCAGAATATCCACATGTGCTCAAGAATATCAACACATGCTCCAGAATTTCCACACATGATGCAGAACATCCTCACATGCTCCAAAATATCGACACATGCTCCAGAAAGTCCATACATGCTCCGGAACATGCGCATGTTCTCCAGAACCTACACCCATGCTCCAGAATAACCACACATGCTCCAAAATATGCATACATGCTCCAGAATTTTCACATATGATCCAGAACATCCTCACATGCTCCAGAATATCCTCACATGATCCAGAATACACACTCATGCTCCACAAAGTCCACACATGCTCCAGAATATCCACACATGCTCCAGAACATCCACGTGTGTTCCAGAATATCCACATGTGCTCAAGAATATCAACACATGCTCCAGAATTTCCACACATGATGCAGAACATCCTCACATGCTCCAAAATATCGACACATGCTCCAGAAAGTCCATACATGCTCCGGAACATGCGCATGTTCTCCAGAACCTACACCCATGCTCCAGAATAACCACACATGCTCCAAAATATGCATACATGCTCCAGAATTTTCACATATGATCCAGAACATCCTCACATGCTCCAGAATATCCTCACATGATCCAGAATACACACTCATGCTCCACAAAGTCCACACATGCTCCAGAATATCCACACATGCTCCAGAACATCCACGTGTGTTCCAGAATATCCACATGTGCTCAAGAATATCAACACATGCTCCAGAATTTCCACACATGATGCAGAACATCCTCACATGCTCCAAAATATCGACACATGCTCCAGAAAGTCCATACATGCTCCGGAACATGCGCATGTTCTCCAGAACCTACACCCATGCTCCAGAATAACCACACATGCTCCAAAATATGCATACATGCTCCAGAATTTTCACATATGATCCAGAACATCCTCACATGCTCCAGAATATCCTCACATGATCCAGAATACACACTCATGCTCCACAAAGTCCACACATGCTCCAGAATATCCACACATGCTCCAGAACATCCACGTGTGTTCCAGAATATCCACATGTGCTCAAGAATATCAACACATGCTCCAGAATTTCCACACATGATGCAGAACATCCTCACATGCTCCAAAATATCGACACATGCTCCAGAAAGTCCATACATGCTCCGGAACATGCGCATGTTCTCCAGAACCTACACCCATGCTCCAGAATAACCACACATGCTCCAAAATATGCATACATGCTCCAGAATTTTCACATATGATCCAGAACATCCTCACATGCTCCAGAATATCCTCACATGATCCAGAATACACACTCATGCTCCACAAAGTCCACACATGCTCCAGAATATCCACACATGCTCCAGAACATCCACGTGTGTTCCAGAATATCCACATGTGCTCAAGAATATCAACACATGCTCCAGAATTTCCACACATGATGCAGAACATCCTCACATGCTCCAAAATATCGACACATGCTCCAGAAAGTCCATACATGCTCCGGAACATGCGCATGTTCTCCAGAACCTACACCCATGCTCCAGAATAACCACACATGCTCCAAAATATGCATACATGCTCCAGAATTTTCACATATGATCCAGAACATCCTCACATGCTCCAGAATATCCTCACATGATCCAGAATACACACTCATGCTCCACAAAGTCCACACATGCTCCAGAATATCCACACATGCTCCAGAACATCCACGTGTGTTCCAGAATATCCACATGTGCTCAAGAATATCAACACATGCTCCAGAATTTCCACACATGATGCAGAACATCCTCACATGCTCCAAAATATCGACACATGCTCCAGAAAGTCCATACATGCTCCGGAACATGCGCATGTTCTCCAGAACCTACACCCATGCTCCAGAATAACCACACATGCTCCAAAATATGCATACATGCTCCAGAATTTTCACATATGATCCAGAACATCCTCACATGCTCCAGAATATCCTCACATGATCCAGAATACACACTCATGCTCCACAAAGTCCACACATGCTCCAGAATATCCACACATGCTCCAGAACATCCACGTGTGTTCCAGAATATCCACATGTGCTCAAGAATATCAACACATGCTCCAGAATTTCCACACATGATGCAGAACATCCTCACATGCTCCAAAATATCGACACATGCTCCAGAAAGTCCATACATGCTCCGGAACATGCGCATGTTCTCCAGAACCTACACCCATGCTCCAGAATAACCACACATGCTCCAAAATATGCATACATGCTCCAGAATTTTCACATATGATCCAGAACATCCTCACATGCTCCAGAATATCCTCACATGATCCAGAATACACACTCATGCTCCACAAAGTCCACACATGCTCCAGAATATCCACACATGCTCCAGAACATCCACGTGTGTTCCAGAATATCCACATGTGCTCAAGAATATCAACACATGCTCCAGAATTTCCACACATGATGCAGAACATCCTCACATGCTCCAAAATATCGACACATGCTCCAGAAAGTCCATACATGCTCCGGAACATGCGCATGTTCTCCAGAACCTACACCCATGCTCCAGAATAACCACACATGCTCCAAAATATGCATACATGCTCCAGAATTTTCACATATGATCCAGAACATCCTCACATGCTCCAGAATATCCTCACATGATCCAGAATACACACTCATGCTCCACAAAGTCCACACATGCTCCAGAATATCCACACATGCTCCAGAACATCCACGTGTGTTCCAGAATATCCACATGTGCTCAAGAATATCAACACATGCTCCAGAATTTCCACACATGATGCAGAACATCCTCACATGCTCCAAAATATCGACACATGCTCCAGAAAGTCCATACATGCTCCGGAACATGCGCATGTTCTCCAGAACCTACACCCATGCTCCAGAATAACCACACATGCTCCAAAATATGCATACATGCTCCAGAATTTTCACATATGATCCAGAACATCCTCACATGCTCCAGAATATCCTCACATGATCCAGAATACACACTCATGCTCCACAAAGTCCACACATGCTCCAGAATATCCACACATGCTCCAGAACATCCACGTGTGTTCCAGAATATCCACATGTGCTCAAGAATATCAACACATGCTCCAGAATTTCCACACATGATGCAGAACATCCTCACATGCTCCAAAATATCGACACATGCTCCAGAAAGTCCATACATGCTCCGGAACATGCGCATGTTCTCCAGAACCTACACCCATGCTCCAGAATAACCACACATGCTCCAAAATATGCATACATGCTCCAGAATTTTCACATATGATCCAGAACATCCTCACATGCTCCAGAATATCCTCACATGATCCAGAATACACACTCATGCTCCACAAAGTCCACACATGCTCCAGAATATCCACACATGCTCCAGAACATCCACGTGTGTTCCAGAATATCCACATGTGCTCAAGAATATCAACACATGCTCCAGAATTTCCACACATGATGCAGAACATCCTCACATGCTCCAAAATATCGACACATGCTCCAGAAAGTCCATACATGCTCCGGAACATGCGCATGTTCTCCAGAACCTACACCCATGCTCCAGAATAACCACACATGCTCCAAAATATGCATACATGCTCCAGAATTTTCACATATGATCCAGAACATCCTCACATGCTCCAGAATATCCTCACATGATCCAGAATACACACTCATGCTCCACAAAGTCCACACATGCTCCAGAATATCCACACATGCTCCAGAACATCCACGTGTGTTCCAGAATATCCACATGTGCTCAAGAATATCAACACATGCTCCAGAATTTCCACACATGATGCAGAACATCCTCACATGCTCCAAAATATCGACACATGCTCCAGAAAGTCCATACATGCTCCGGAACATGCGCATGTTCTCCAGAACCTACACCCATGCTCCAGAATAACCACACATGCTCCAAAATATGCATACATGCTCCAGAATTTTCACATATGATCCAGAACATCCTCACATGCTCCAGAATATCCTCACATGATCCAGAATACACACTCATGCTCCACAAAGTCCACACATGCTCCAGAATATCCACACATGCTCCAGAACATCCACGTGTGTTCCAGAATATCCACATGTGCTCAAGAATATCAACACATGCTCCAGAATTTCCACACATGATGCAGAACATCCTCACATGCTCCAAAATATCGACACATGCTCCAGAAAGTCCATACATGCTCCGGAACATGCGCATGTTCTCCAGAACCTNCCAGCCACCCCCCACACCTGCCAGCCCCACCCCCACACCTGCCAGCCACCCCCCACACCTGCCAGCCCCACCCCCACCCTCCAGCCACTCCCCACCTGCCAGCTATCCCCCACCTGCCAGCCCCACCCCCACCCTCCAGCCACCCCCCACCTGCCAGCCCCACTCCCATCCGCCAGCCATCCCCCACCTGCCAGCCCCACTCCCATCCAACAGCCATCCCCCACCTGCCAGCCAGCCCCAGGGGATAAACTGGTGCTCAGCACAGACTCTGCCCAGCGCACCTTTACTTCAATGAAGTACACAGGCATCCTCGCTTTACACAGGAGGAAACTGTGTCAGGAGAACCAGCGCAGAGGCGAGCGCTGGTGGCTGGTGGATGAGGGGTTCCGCTGGGCAGGCGGACTCTGCAAGCCTCTCCCTGAGTCCCGAGATGGCAGGTGTCTCCCCAAGGCAGCACCCCAGCAGCAAGGGGTGCAGAACCTCCTGCGACTCCCCGCTGTCCTGGGCCCCGGCAGCCCCTCCCCCTCAGGCCCATCGACCTGAGGCCAGTCCTCCTCCAGGCTCCCCACCTGAGGGCCCCACTCTTCACTCCCCCCCCCCAATCCCCGACATTTCCACCCAATAAGTGCTGAAAACACAAGCTTGTGCTTCAGAGATGACACAATGCTTGGCCGCGCTAAGGGGAGTCCTCTTGTTTTAAACTGGCAGGTACACAAGTTCCTTGGTGTTGAGTCACTATCCCCTCCCCTTTCCCTCTCCTCCCCCCTCTCTCCGTATCTTCTCTTCCTCACTCCCCAACTCCCTCTGGCTGGCACCTTAATGAGCTTAGTCTTCAGGTGGGTAATCCAGCCCAGCCCAGCCCAGCCCCAAAGGTGGGGTTGGGTCGGTCCGGACTTGCTCACCAGCCCGGGATCCCCCATCAGACTGTAAATCCTCCTCAGCAGAGAAGAACGCTTCCCACCAGCAGGCGATTGGGGGCAGCTACACTCTGAGTCTGAGAAGGTAAAGCGACTATGGTCTCTAAAGCTCGGTGTGGCTCTAACCGTCAACGCCAGCTTAGCTGTGGTCATTTTTAAACAAAGAGAAATGAGGATGCCATGGCCTGTGGCTCCTGTGGACTCTTGGTTTCCGTCTGCCACACACAGTTCTTGTTCATAAATGTGTTCGTTATCTTCAGTAGAAAGATAAAGAATTTTATTTATTTAAAAAGCACATAAATCTATTACTTCACAGCACCTAAACATTTCTTATTATTATGTCTTCTTCAGTACATATTCTTGGGCTTTTCGTTTATAAAAATTCAAAGTAATTCAATAACCAAAACAGTATGGGTGCCTCCTGCACAGGACTGTTCTGGGTGAGTGGGAGCAGGAGCGTGTGCAGGGCTCTGAGCGGCTCCTGGAGGCCTGACATTCTGCTGGAGAGAGAAAGCTCTAAGCGGGATGATCAAAAGCACAAAGCAAGGGCCGGGCTGGCGTGGCTCAGCGGTCGAGCATCAACCCACGCACCCAGAGGTCACTGGTTCAGATTCCCAGTCAGGGCACATGCCCAGGTTGCCGGCTCGATCCCCAGTAGGGGGTGTGCAGAAAGCAGCCAATCAATGATTCTCTCTCATCAGTGATGTTTCTCTCTCTCTCTCTCTCCCCCTTCCTCTCTGAAATCAGTAAAAATATATTTTAAAAAATTTTTAAAAGGCAAAGCTACAGTGACCTGTTTCCATAGCTGTTGGAAGAAGAAATAAACATGTAATGTGAGAGGAGCTAAGAAGGGTGACAAGTGTGCTGAGAGGCCTGGCGGTGAGAGGTGAGTGGGAAAGGGACTTACTCACCATCCACTGCAGCAGGAAACCAAAGGGGAAACCTGAACTGAACGAGGGAGGGAATGGTCCATACAGACACACACATCACTCAGAAATGGGGGTGGATTGGCCTGGAAAACAATGACATGGAAAATCTATACCAGGGGTCCTCAAACTTTTTAAACAGGGGGCCAGTTCACTGTCCCTCAGACCGTTGGAGGGCCGGACTATAGTTTAAAAAAAAAAACTATGCCCTAACCAGTTTGGCTCAGTGATAGAGCATCGGCCTGCAGACTGAAGGGTCCTGGGATCGATTCCGGTCAAGGGCATGTACCTTGGTTGTGGGCACATCCCCAGTAGGAAGTGTGCTGGAGGCAGCTGATCGATGTTTCTTTCTCATTGATGTTTTTGACTCTATCCCTTTCCCTTCCTCTCTATAAAAAGTCAATAAAGATATATTTTAAAAAAATAAAAACTATGAACAAATTCCTATGCACACTGCACATACCTTATTTTGAAGTAAAAAAACAAAACGGGAACAAATACAATATTTGTATTTGCATGTGGCCCGCAGGCCGTAGTTTGAGGACCCCTGATCTATACTAATAAAAGGGTAATATGCTAATTAGACCAGATAGACCTGATGTCTTCCAGTCATCCTTCCGGACAAAGCCACAGTGACAAGGGCCAAGGCAGAGGCAGTTAGGGGCGATCAGGCCAGCAGGGGAGAGCAGTTAGGGGTGATCGGGCCAGCAGGGGAGGGCAGTTGGGGCAATCAGGCAGGCAGGCAGAGGCAGTTAGGGGTGATCCAGGCTGGCAGGGGAGAGGGGTTAGGGGTGATCAGGCTGGCAGAGGAGCAGTTAGGGGCATCAGGCAGGCAGGCAGAGGCAGTTAAGGGCAATCAGGCAGGCAGGTAAGCGGTTAGGAGCCAGCGGTCCCAGATTGCGAGAGGGATGTCCTGGATTGGAGAGGGTGCAGGCCGGGCTGAAGGACCCCCCCCCCCATGCACAAATTTCATGCACTGGGCCTCTAGTGATAACAATGTTAAGGCTTGTGACACCCACCCCCATGGGCATGGGGAAGTGAGGGATAGGGCTTCTATTCCTTACACTTTCATGCTATTTGATGTTTTACACTGGTGGTGTTATTGCTTTGATAAAAATAAGAAACTTTTCTTTAATAAAATGAAGTCATTTATTGTAGTCCAAATAAGGTCATTCCGGACACAGGCTCACAGCGGGAATGGGAAGGAGGGGCAGGTGGGACAGATATAATGAGGGAAGACGGTCTAGACTTGGTCATTAACTTAACAGGAAGGACAAAGGGAGGGAGGCTATGAAAACAATCCCAAAGCTTTGCAACTGATGAGTGTTAGGATAGTAGAGCCACTACCAGAAACAGGGAGTTTGGGTGGGCACTGTGCCTGTGGGATTCAGAATGGAAGTAGCTTTAGACATCTGTAACAGCAATTCTCAACCTGTGGGTCGCGACCCCTTTGGGGATCGAACGACCCTTTCACAGGGGTCGCCTAAATACATCCTGCATGTCAGATATTTACATTACAATTCATAACAGTAGCAAAACTACAGTTATGAAGTAGCAACAAAAATAATTTTGTGGTTGGGGATCACCACAACATGAGGAACTGTATTAAAGGGTCGCGGCATTAGGAAGGTTGAGAACCACTGGAAGATAACGGGGAGAAAATGAATTTAAATTTTTTTAAACATTCCTTCATTTCAAATATCAAAACCCAGGAGGCAAATCCATTCTGCATGGGGGGGGGGGGGGGAGGGGGTTTCCCTATGGGCACCTCTGGCTGCTGTCTAATTGTTACCAGGTTTTAAAAGATGAATAATGTAGACATACCCCAAGACTTGGCCAGGGAAGGAGACGTGCCGCGTGCTACACGCTCCACTGAAGGGTGGGGAGCGGGAGGGCAAGTCGGAATTGATTCGACTATAAAACATCCTGGGACTGTGGTGGCTGTTAAGCAAGGAGGCATGGAGGAGTGCGCTTGCCTCTGCGGTGTGGGCTCTTCGCGGGGATGTCGGTGTCCTCAGGAGCGCCAGGGCCCAGCTGAGATGGCAGCGGCCCACAGCAAGCCCTCCCTGGCCCCGGCCCCAGCCCTGGCAGAAAAGCACGTGGAGGCGGATGCGGCAGCGTGGTGCTGTGCAGGGAGTGGAGGAATCTCGAGTCCCATGCCTGCCCCGCTGGCCCCGCGCTGCTCGCTGCAGGACCTGCCGGTGGAGATCTTCGCCTCCCTCCCCGGCACTGATCTGCCCAGCCTGGCCCTGGCCTGCACCAAATTCCACCACATGCTGCACATCGACAGCATCTGGAGACAGCACTGCCAGGAGGAGTTTGGCTTTCGTGAAACCTTGCAGAACCTAGAGATGATTGGTATGTCTTATCGAGAAGTCTATACGAAGCTGTTCCACCCATACGGACACATTTTGGGTTTGTGGCAGCTAGATCATGGCTATGGAAGACTGCTGAATGTCCTGGTGGATGGCTTATGTGTTGGGGTCCAACCCCAACAGGTCCAGGGGTCCCCAAAGGTGTGGACGGAGTCGGCAAAGAAGGAATGACATGGAGACAGCATTCAGTTGATCAGCATAGCGAGGCTTCCCCTCCAGGTTCTAGCCAGGTTCTATCACTAGGTTCTTCAGCCAGGTTCTCCAGCCAGCTTCTGTCTAGGTTCTCCAGCCAAGTTCTGTAGCCAGGTTCTGTCCAGGATCTTTTGCCATGTTCTCTCGCTAGGTTCTGTCTCTAGGTTCTTCAGCCAGGTTCTCTCGCTAGGTTCTGTTTCTAGGTTCTGTGTCCTGTTGTCTTGTTACATCTTTATTTATACCAGTTGATTTTAACCCTGTCAATTTCTATTCCAAAGGTTAGGGCTTTGTTTCTTATCTCCATTCCAGGGAGTAAAGATTATGTAGCTTAAGCGTGATTGTTCTTAGCTAAAGTGATTAACTACCCACCTGGCACTTAGTTAAGGGGTTTTATTCCCTCCCTAACTTCAGGGAAAAATTCTTACCTGGGGAAACAACCTTTCTCGGAGAGGTGACGTTGGTTAAGACACATAGCGCCAAGAAGGGGAGCAAACATATTAAGAACAGTATGCCATATATGCCAGGTCCCTTGAAACATGCTGTGCAGATGTTTCTTCCCTGCAGCAACTGTGTCAAGCAGCAAGGATGGACCGGCTGCCGGCACTTATGCATCACTGGTTGGACGTGCAGGCCTTCCCTTAACCCCCATGGGGATAGCCCAATGCAATTCAAGCCGTCTTTCAGAATTCGCCTGACGGAGAGGAAATCAGCCGCAGTGGAGTGCATGGAAGGCTGCCACAGCAGGCCCCACAACCTCCACATGCAGATTCAGAAGGACAGGTTCAGCATCAAGACAGACCACCGAAAGGATTCACCAACTCGGCCTTGGGTCGCATGGGAGTGGGTGCTGGTGCAGGAGGTCACACAGCCATGTGACTGCATGACCTACCGCTGCCTCTACCTCCCGCTGAGCCACCCGGATGACCTCATCAGGCCAGGCCTCTTCCAAGGCAAATACGATGCCCACAGCCTAACGATTGCCATGCTCAGCTTCCACGGGAAGCATGCCAGGGTCACGAAGGTCACAGGATTCTCCATCTGGACGTTAGACATCCACCTAAGCGCCGCATCCAGCTGCCAGATGGCGGGTTCTTCCGCAACTTCTACAAGCTCTCCTGCGTGGTCCAGGAGATTGACCAGCAGGTGATCCGGGAGCAGCAGTAGCAGCAAGAAGACGGGACTGAGGAAAGCGAGGGCCATGGCTGGCAGAGCCCTGCCCGGCCCAGCGTCAGGGAGTCCGGGGCTGCAGCTTCGGAGGAGCAGCCTGTCCCGTTTGTTCTGTCTGTGGGCGTGAACTCAAGAGACCAGAACTACCCCCGGACCTGCAGGATGTGTTTCTATGGCGTGGACACTGTTACTGGTACCTTACCTGGAGTCTTCATCCTGTTCGATGAGAACCACTTCGGGTTCATCTGTCTGGATATGAACTACTTCATCCTGTACAGCAGAGTCCAGAACACCTTCCAGAATGTGGAGGCACCATCCCCGCAGGCCTTCCTGGAGATGCTCAAGAACCTTCAGCCCAAACCCCCTGGGAGGTAGAAATAGACCTTAGGCCAGTGTTCTCAACCTTCCTAATGCTGTGACCCTTTAATACAGTTCCCATTGTTGTGGTGACCCCCAATTTCGTTGTTACAAATTGAACGTGATTAAAGCATAGTGATTAATCACACACAAAAGAAAATAAAGACATCTTAGTTAATAATAATAAAAAATTAACAACAACAAAAAATGAAAATAAATAAAACATCCCGGGGAAACAAGCCAGGGCTTTCAGACCACGACTGACTATCCTAACCAGGGTCACAGGTGAGTGACCAAGCCGGGGATTAAAGCAGAGATTTTCTTTCTGTTGGGGGCGGGGGGGTGGGGGGGGAACACGCGGTGGCCTGAGGAAGATGGTGTAGGAATCTAGTCCCCAGTGGTTCTGAAAATGTTTCAAGTTTCAATGTAAACATAGGTGCAGCACATTTGAATGTCATGGAAGTAAGTTTATGCCAACAGCACCACCTACTGGGCACGAGAGGCACTGCTGCCCATTGACGGGAGGCCAGTATCATTACCATTAGGTACAAGCACAAAATCAAGTGATAGAACAGTTTTTCCCCATTCCCGCCAAATTAACTAGCTAGAGGCATGCGGTTTGGAAGTTCCCCTGACACCTCGGATGGAGAGCATCACTCCCACCCCAACAAGGAGAAAATGCTGCGTATACCACAAAGGCCTTTTCTCGACACCACCTGGCGTAGGCAGAAAAATGCCTCAGCCCACCCCCCCCCCCACCCCCTACAAAAGATGTCCACATCTTAATCCCCGGAATCTGTGAATGCGTGGCCTCACATGGCAAAAGGGAGTTTGCATATGTGACCCTCACATGCAGAGGGTACCTGGCTTATGCAGGTGGCCATCAGCAGGGTCCTTAAGAGGGAGCGTGCCAGGCAGAAGAGAGGGGGGGCCGGAAGGGGAACTGGTGTGACCCGCAGGCCAGCTGGGTGGGGAGGAGGGGCCAGGAGCTGCGGGTGCAGAGCCTCCAGCCGCAGGGGACAGACAGGACTCGGCTTCTCCCTGCACCTCCAGAGGAGCCGCCCTGCCCCCATCTTCACTCCAGCCCCCAGGCGGGCTTTGGACTCTGACCTGCAGAACACTGAGATAACAATTTGTGTTACTTTAAGCCCATAAGTCCATGATCGATGAATGTATACCTGATATCTATATGTTTTAAAGTGTGTATGTAATGTCCCAAAGATGTATATACACTTTGAATAATTATTAATTCCCATGGGTTAAATCTGAAAAGAAAGAAACATCAATTGAGCTATAAACTGTTAAATTGTGGTTTTGGGGGGAAAAATGAAAAAAAAGTGTGGTTTTGGGGAACACCCAGTGTGTGTGTGTGTTAATTTGTAGTTTAAGGAGCCCCCACACACACAAAAACAAAAGCTCATGACTGACTTCATAAGCAAATCAACCAAACAAGGAAATTCTCATGCCAAGTTGATAGAGACTCATGCACAGGATAAAAGAAGAAATACTGTTATGGGGTCAATTCATTTTATGCAGCCAGCATTACTCTGATGCCAGAACTGAACAAAATATTTCAAGAAAAAAAATAACAACTAGAGACCAATATCCCTCATGAACATAGAAACAATAGTTTTCAAAAATATATCAGAAGTCATATCAAGCGACATACAGAAATGATACCACATCATGACAAAGTGCAACTATCCTGGGAATGCAACATTGTGCTGCATTTGAAAATCAACGGACGTAGCCCGGCCGGCGTGGCTCAATGGTTGAGTGTCCACCCATGCACCCGGAGGTCACGGTTTGATTCCCGTCCTGGGCACATGCCCAGGTTGTGGGCTTGGTCCCTAGGAGGGGGCGTGCAAGAGGCAGCCGATCAATGATTCTCTCATTGATGTTTCTCTCCCTCTCCTTTCTGCTCTCTCTCTCTAAAATCAATAAAAATGTATTTCTTTTAAAAAAAAAATTAAAGAAAATCAACTGATGTAATTCACCTTATCAATAGGAAAAGAAGAAACGCAGAGTCCAGTTCAAGACGGAGACGCACAAGGACCTTGAACTCACCTCCTTCCCCGGCCACACGGACACACAGCGAGTGCAGGACACTTTCTTCTGAAATAAACTGCACCCCAGGCCAACGAGACACTCCCCACATTGACTCGGCGGGAAAGACACCTCACCATCAACTCCCCCAGCACAGTGGTGCCTCAGCGTCTCCCTGAGGAGTGAAGGGCCTGAACCCCACACCTGGCACCCCAACTTGTAAAACCTACACCTGAGGTACAAGCCCCATAATATCTAGCTTTCAAAACCAGCAGGGCTGGCGTCCACAAGACCCCCAAGGCTCTGGCGAACTGAGAAACTTAAAGGGCCGGCACAGAGTCCCCAACCGGGGGCCCAGCACAGAGGCAGCCCCTGAAAAGCGTCCCCACTGCTGGGAGAGAGGCTTCTACGCTCATCTTTTTGTTTGTTTGTTTTAATCCTCACCCAAGGATATTTTTTCCATTGATTTTTTTTTTCCATTGATTTTTTTTTTAAGAGAATGGAGGGGAGGAAGGAACAGGAGAGGGGGTGAGAGGGAGAGAAAGAGCGAAACATCAATGCGCGAGACATCGACTGGTTGCCTCCCACATGCACCCCAACTGGGGCCAGGGATGGAGCCGGGCACACGCCCTTGACCAGGAATCGAACCCATGACCCTTCAGTCTGACACTATCCACTGAACCGAACCAGCTAGGGCTTGTATTTTTATCTTTTCTTTTTTTTTTTATTGATTTTAGAGAGGAAGGGAGGGGAGCGAGAGATATAAACATAGATGAGAGTGAGCACATTGATTGGCTGCTTCCTGCACGTGCTGCCCCCACTACTGGGGATGGAGCCCGAAACCTGGGCATGTGCCCTGACTGGGAATCAAACCGTGATCGCCTGGTTCATAGGTCGAGGCCCCACCACTGAGCCACAGCAGCCAGACTTGTATGCTTATCCTAACGAGTCTGCGCGAGGGCAGCTTCTCGTGAACACAGTCCCGGCCTCCTGAAACCTCCTGCAAGGTGGAGGCCACACTGAGCCGCTGGGCCTCCAGAAAGGAGCTAGCTGTGCACCCTCTGCCACCCTGACTTTGGGGACCCGGAGACGCCTGTTCTTTGCCTGCTCTGGGGCCGCGGGCTCATGCTCACGGGTCCCAGGGAACTGGAAGATGGAGAGCGTTCCTGGCCGACACCACCTTACAGTGGAGGGGCACCCAGTGTCCCGTATCTTCAGAGCAGTGGCCCAACACACCTGGAGGGCTGCCCCCTCTAGGAGGACTCAGAGGAGGCAGCATGGCCACGCTCTCCCACCACATGGTCTCCCCGCCATGCGGTCTCCCCGCCATGCTCTCCCCGCCACGCCCGAGCGCCCCTCTCCGGGAGGGAGCCTGCCACGCACCTGGTGCCCCGTTTGGTGGCTGCTGTGCTGTGGAGGCCAGTGCAGCTTGGTTCCCGGGGCCCATGGGACACACCAAACCAGCAGTTCCCGGCAGGAGCCACCGCGGGGACACTGCACAGACAGGGACGGAACCAGTCCTCGTGGCGTCTCCGGGAGAGCGGCCTACTGGCTTACTTGGGACGCTTACACCGGACCCCCGGGGCACCATCTGGGGATGGAGGGGGTGCCCCTCCGCCCTCTGCCGCCGCCTCCTGCAGGCGCCTGTGCAGCAGAATTTCTGCACCGGCTGCCCAGGGACCCCCTCCTTCACCAGCTCAGGTGCCACCAGGCTGTGCTCCTGGCCCCGCAGGACTGTTACAGGCAAGGACAGTTCTTCCCCGCCCCTGTCCCCCAGGGCACAGCAGAGACCGCACACAGAGATGCACCCCAGTCTTCCTGGGAAAGGGCTACTGGCTTATCTTGATAGCTGCAGCCTGGGGGCCAGGCTGCTAATTAAACTAAACATGGAGGGGCTGCCTGCAGGCCTCTGCAGGGACCAGGGGGGCTGGGGGTGCCATGGCCAGGCTGCCCCGCTGCCCCGCCCACAGTGCCTGTGTCTCTGTGACTGAGAGGAACCTGTGCACACGTCTGGGCCCCGGTTTTGGTGGCCGCCAGCAGAGGACACATTGTGACAGCCTGGCTCTAGCGGCCAATGGGAGGTCACAAGTTCAGCGAAATGCACACAAAGAAGCAGTTCTTCACTGGCCTTCACCCCAAACTCAGTGCAGAGGGCGCAGCCAGAAACGCCCATCTCCCAGCCTTCCCCTCGAAGAGGTACACTTCATCCTTTAAACGCTGCAGCCTGCCCTGGCTGGTTTGGCTCAGTGGATAGAGCATTGGCCTGCAGACTGATCTCAGGTTCAATTCCAGTCAAGGGCACATGCCTGGGTTGCAGGCTCAATCCCCAGTAGGGAGCGTGCAGGAGGCAGCAGATCCATGATTCTCTCTCATCACTGATGTTTCTTTCTCTCTCTCTCCCTTTCCCTTCCTCTCTGAAATCAATAAAAATATATTTAAAAATAAACAAAAGTCTAACCACTATGCTGTACACTAGAAACTAATATAATACTGAATGTCAGGTGTAATGGAAAATTTTTAAGTAAATAAATAGACTAGAAAAAAAGAAAATAGAAAACATGAGTGAATGATTGATAGAAGAAAACTAGCTCTCTGAATGTTTAGGTGAAGTTTTAGCGTTTCTACGAAGCATCGTAAGCCTCGCGGAAATGGTGCCACAGGGACGCGCTGCCCGTGGGCCGAGACCCAGCCGCGAGCTCCGCTCCCGCTGCAGGGGACGTGCAGTCCGGTGGCTCCGTGTGGTCATCTCACCCCCAGGCCCGCTGCACACACCTCACTGTCAAATACGTTACATTTCCCACACACACACCCACAGGTCGGGGAGGACATGTTTATTGCGCTAACCCTCTGAAGGCACCCACACGATGTCCAGGTGTCACTCGGTGGCCCAGCGGCCGACGAGCCTTCCCGGTTCCCAACTTGCAGCTGGGCATCCAGTCCGGCCGCCAGTGAGTGCTATGACACCCACGGGCCACCTCTTCCAGGGACACGCGGGAGGCAGCTTTGGTCTGAGTGAGGAAGTGGCTTGAGGGGAGTCAGAGAGGAAGGATGAGCAAGAAGCCCCGTGTCTGCCAGCGTCTGCGACGCGCGTGGGGACATGGGCATAGGGACAAGGGCGTGGGGCAGGGGTAAGGCAGCGAGTGGCGCTCGGGCGGCGAAGCGGCGAGCGGTGCTGAGGGCGGTGGCGGGCATGGGTGGGCACAGCGGGTCCCTGGTGGCACCTCAGTCATCTTCGCCCCCGCAGAGCAGCAGGAGGGTTTTCTTGTAGTCCCCGGACGTGTCGCTCTGAAACCCAAAGGCTCTCCGTGAGCGACCCCCACAGCGGCCGCAGGGAACAGAGAGAACCAGCCGGCAGGGAATTGCACCGTGACTT
This sequence comes from Myotis vivesi, assembly GCA_035771395.1. Taxonomy (NCBI): domain Eukaryota; kingdom Metazoa; phylum Chordata; class Mammalia; order Chiroptera; family Vespertilionidae; genus Myotis; species Myotis vivesi. Next base: position 105,640,444 of record JAWPEG010000011.1, read on the forward strand.
TTCCCCCCTGAAGCGGCGACCTGACTGTCACACCGGGGATGCCACGGGGTTTCCTGCCGACACAGCCTCTCGCTCCCCGACTCTCCCCGCCACGGGTGCGCGTGGCCTGCTGTGGATTTCTACACGGAGCATCTAGCAAGGCCCTCACCTTAATCATGGAGTAGAGCGAGGTGGCGAAGTTCTTCCGGAACTCCTTCCTGATGTTGAACAGGTCGACCTCGCTCCGGGACACGATGACCCGGATGAGGGTGTGGTCGTCGGTGCCGGCGCCCTGGAGAAAGGACAGGCAGGCCCGCGTTTACAGACCCGCACTCCCGAGCTGGGCGCATCCTAGTGACGTGCAGCTACAAGCTTTAAGGAGAGAGAAAAGTCCCCAAGCCATCGCCTAAACCGCAATCGCGGTCGCCGGGGGAGAAAGGACCAGAGAGAAGCGAGTGAGAGGGGACTTGCCTTCATCGCGTAGTAGAGCGTTTCGGCCAGGTAGGCGGGGATGCTTCGGATGCACTTCACTAGGAGAGCGAGAACATCAGGTCAGAGGCTAATCTGGTAAGAAAGGGACCAAGTGGCCCTGGCTGGTTTGGCTCAGTGGGTAGAGCGTCGGCCTGCGGACTGAAGGGTCCCGGGTTCGATTCCCAGTGTGGGGTGTGCGGGAGGCAGCCTATCAATGATGCTCTCTCATCATTGATGTTTCTACCCCTCTCTCCCTCTCCCTTTCTCTCTGAAATCAATAAAAATGTATTTATTTTTTAAAAGGGGACTAATTAGAAGTCCCAGGCCGCCTCGCGCCCATGGCTATGTATTCCCAAAGACAGAGAGCGACCCCCCGGGAGCTGAGCTGCAAGTATTTCCCCAGACGGGGACTCCCCCAGGCCCTACTTCCCCAGCAGGGGGCGCAGTGCCGGGGGTGGGTCTAAGGCCACTGTTCCCAGCACCCTCCCTTCTGGCAGTTTCAGTAGCGTCGGTTATGGCACAACCTTCATCAGCCCTGAGAAAGTCTACAAACATCCTGGAGGTCTCCTTCCAGTCTATGCAAGCCAGTAACACGGATTTCTCTTCTCCCTGGTCTTTGCAAACCCCGAACTGTCCCCCGCCATTGTAACCGAAGGGTTTGATCTGCACCCTGCACACCTGGGTGCCCGGGGGCAGGGCCCGATTCTGGAGGAATCAGGTAAACAGGTGGCGGAAAAGGGCACCTCCCCTGGATGGGCACCTGCCCCTCCATCTCCTGGGGCGGCCGCTCGACCCCCAGGCTGCTGAGCTGCAGAACACTTAGATGAAAATCCCTCACAATACAAAAATCACCCTCCACGGGGCGGGGTAAACTTTTCCAATGCTTAGAAAAAGCCCAGCCACCAGCGACTAAACACGTCACAATCTCACGTGCAGCGGACGCGCCGCTCAAACCCGCGGGAAAGCTGGGCCGGGGCCCGGCCCCCTCAGCCTGCCCCGGATCTGGAGAGCATGAGATATTGCAAGGAACTGCACCCACCCGGTTCCCCCCTTTTTCCAGATTATCCTGAATGTGCAGCTAAACACAATTCCCAGTCGTTCATCTGAAAACGACCACGGTCACAGCTCCCGGTTCATCTAAGACACTTTTCCTACATCAGGCGCCGTGTCTCAGCCGCCACGGAGCTGGGGGGACGGTGCTGGGAGAGCATGGTGCCCCGCAGGCATCAGCCGTAACGGGGACCAGCCTCCCGATGGTGCCCACTCTCCGGGGTGATCGGGGAACAGTAGGACTTTTAGTGCCACTTCAAAATGGTTTTTAGACAATTCCCTTTATGATCCCACAGGAACTAACGAGATCATCAAGTATTTCCAACATCAGGGCAGGCATCCCATTGGAAACGTAGGCTTTTGCGTCCTACAAGCTCTTCTTTTCCTAAGAAATCGGTGTTGATGTTCAGACACAGCCCGAGCGGAATGAGCTCCGGGAGCTCTCGATACCACGCGTGTCACATACGCCGTACAGTTACCTACCGACAGCCAGGAGCAGCTGCTCCAAGTTCCCGGAAGTCTCCCGGTCAATGGTCTCCTCGATCTGGAACCCCGAAATGGTCATGTACTTGTCAAACACTGGAGAAGAGAACGATGAGCTCAACACCCGGGGCTCACTCTCCACAGAGAAGGCCCTTCTCTCACCGGGCACTGCCCTTCCGGAAGCAAAGCCCCCTTTCCTTCCTGACGGAGCCCGATTGTGTCCGAGCCTCCAAGTGCCCCAAACACCTGCTGACAACTGTCTTGCTCCCTGATCCCCCAGCCCCTGAGCTATGGGACCGACGGGGAAACCCAGAAGATTCGGAGACGCCTTCCTTTCCTTATAAGTCACGGAAGCCCGTTTACATCTTAAATTTCTTCTCGCTGTGAAAATGGTCGCTACGTTTGGGGCTACAGCAGCCATCCTGTGACATGAGGATGGAGCCTGAGGGAGCAAGCCAAGCGCTGAGGACAGTGGAGCAGAGAACAGAGGCCACGGCGGCACGGTTTCCCGTCACCGGCCCGACCTCATTCCCGCCTGGCACCGTGGGTAACGAGGACTATCCAATCGAATAAACTGTGGACAACTTATTAAAACCCGGAGAAGCAACCGAGCGCCAACCCATCCAGAGAAGAGGGGTGGTGACCACTGTCTGGAGGGAATGCCTGCAGGGCCCACAGCTCAGGGGTCAGTGACCGAGCGCGACAACCCAGAGCCTGCCTCTCCCTCGGTAGAGTGAGAGGTGGACAAGGAGCTCTCCCTTTTAAAAAGCTACAACAGCCGCAGAGAGAATGACGCCAGTCCTCGGGGTCCCCAAGAAGCAGTCAGACGCGGACCCACCCGCAGGTGGGATGCGCTCGCAGGCAGCAGAGGGCCTCCCTGCACCGCGTCTCCGGCACTCACCCCTCCGCAGGTGGGACACACTCCGTGTCCCGAAGATGGTGATGAACTTCTCCTCGTCCGTGCCCCACTTCAGCTCTCCCGCCTGGAACAGCGTCTGCAAAGAGTTCCGCCCAGTCAGTCCCCGCTCCTCCTCTCGCTGGCATCACACCTGGTTCCGCTCTCCGAACCGGAACCCACCCGGTGCATCGTCGGACCCTTTCCCACCCTCATGTTTCCTATCCTGACCTCCGACCTGAGTCTGGGGCTACTTGGGGCCCGAGGATGAACTGCCACGGAAGACGGATGGGTCAGAACTAAACGCAGCACTGGCCCCAGGTGAGTGTCCCCAGTGTGGCCGAGACTGACCGGTCTTTCCAGGGCCCCGGGGGGTGGGCCGAGTTCCGAGCGGCCATTCACAGGCTGGGAGGGAGTGGCCTGACCAGGGGCTGCGTCCTCTGCCTTTTCTGTTTTCCTGCTCTGGGTTCACCTGGTAGAAAGTAGCTTCCTGTTTTCTCTTCACACCTGACCGTGAGCCAGAGCGAGCCACAGACCATCCTCGCGTGGCTCGAGATGGCCAGGAACGGTTCAGCAGGCCCTCATGTGACTGAACAGCTCAGTTCCACATGTGCCTTTTCACAGGGAAGGAACGTGTGCCCTCCAGTGTCCATGTAATTACCGAAGCACGAAAGTTTATGGACATCAGCACTCCACCGGAGGCCCCTTACTGAGATGTGGACGGTTTACTGGAACCCAGAGGCGCAATCCTTACAATGTCTGTGCTGCCCTTTCCGTTACGCACTTCACGGCCAGCACACCCAGGACGCCAAGAGGGAGGCAAGTGACTGAGGCTGCGGCTGGGAGCCGCCCCGTCCCCCCAGTGGCAAACCAAGCGGGGCCAGGCGGCGGTCACGGCACGTGGGCACGTGGGCATTTCAGCCACACTGCGTTCAAGAATAGAGACTGCAGTTCATTTCCAGAACACGAGACAACGAGTTCCATCTTTACACTAAATTCTGAAATGATTTTAATGATAAAAATAAAGAGCATCAATCCTGGTCCTGTGAGCATGTGCTTTAACATGGGGAAGGCCCAGCCGGCGTGGCTCAGTGGTCGAGCGCCGACCTATGGAACCAGGAGGTCATGGTTCGATCCCCAGTGTGAGGCTGGCAGGAGGGAGCTGATCAATGATTCTCTCTCATCATTGATGTTTCTCTCTCTCTCCCTCCCTCTCTGAAATCAATAAAAATATATATTTTTAAAAAACAACAACGGGAAAGACACCCGGCAGACAGCCTGAGGTCCAGCTCAGAACCCGTGTTCAGACCCTTCGACAGCCTTTACATCTCCTTACAGAACAACACGTGCTCCCTGAAGAGCTGTAAACACAGGAAAACCTAAATGAAACGAAATGACCACAGTACCACGTCGTAAAGCCCCCTGCTGCGTTTTCCACGGGAGACACGCGTACACTCTCGCGGCAGGGCCTGCACCCTGTGCTGGTGGGAAGCCCTGCTTTCTCACCACCCGCTGCACCTCGAGGGCGGCTCCCTTGCAGGCAGGACGCGGTGACCCCTGCAGCGGGAATCACGGTGAAATGGCCATTTTAACCGCACGCTCCTGGTTTTGTGGAAGAACTGTGTCTGGGATCGGCATCTGCTCTACAGCTACTCACAGGAAATCCCGCACCAAGATGAGGGCGCCTCATGGACAGCAGATGCTGAGCGGCCTCGCCTTCTCCTGCTCTGATAGGCGGGCCCGCTCCCCACCCCATCCCCCACCCCCAGGCTGCCACATCCACACGCATCCACATGTGGCTGTCGGTGAGAGGCCTCCTGCCTCCCTCCCCCTGCACCCACCTATCCTCCCCTGCATCTGCGGGCTTTACATTCTGCCCAAGCACAGCTGGGTAACCCTGGTTCAGTGCCAAGCACAGAGGCTTCAGAGTCAGAAAGGCCTTGGCCCTGGTCCTGTCTGTGGGTCTTAGACCAGGTCCCTGGCATCTTCTGGAGCCTTGGTGTCCCCACAGCGGAGCAGGACTGTCTCCACAGGCTCAGCCATGGAAGCCACAGCGGCTGGTCACCCCCCGCACAGCTCAGTGAACACAATGCCCTGCTTCCCCCTCCTCCCGGGGCCAACCACCTCTCCCGAGAAGGCACAGAGGAGGCAGGGGAGGAGGCAAGCTCGGGCACCACGTGCCCACGGTAGAGTCCAGCGGGCCATCCCAGCGCGCTCAGTGGCAGCCACTCACTGGCTCCCCAAGTCCTGAGACGGCAGGGCGCTCTCGGCCAGGAACCAGAGAGAAAAATGCCACAGGCTTGTGAAGGGCCCTGAGCTGTCAACCCCGTGAGTGACAACAGTAGGCTGCCTTTCCTCAAGGCACAGGGGGCGTGTTCCCTTCTACTGAGCTGGCAGGACCCTGTTTCCAGCAGTCGGAGCTGAGTAACTACGCGCTGCGAAACCAACGGCGAAGAGGGCGTCGCCATCAGTGCTGCCTGGCCACTGAGCAGGCGGGAGGCCTGGACTCCGGTGAGGGGACACTTCCTCAGACACGTTCTGATGTTCCCCTTCAGTTCTGGGCGGTCACACCCCTGCAGGCAGGGAGGGGACACCTGCACGTCCTCAGCCTCCGTGTGGCCCAGGACCCCAGGGGCACCACGAGCCTGTGAGCAATGCCGGTGCCCGGCCCCCGGGCCCTGAGAGGAACCTGCAGTGGGTGGTCCCCAGGCGACGAGGCTGAGATGCACCGAGAGGGAGCGCTCTGTGGAGGGACAGCACTGAAACTGGTGATAATGACGCATCCACTCGGCAGAGGGGGGCAACCCCCCAATCCTACAATTATTTGCCACCTGCTGTATACTAAACACCACTCATCACTGAAATACATTCCTCTTATCCTCTCTGCCCAGACCTACTGCCCCCTTGGCAGTGGGATCAATAACACCTGGGTAGTGTGTTTTGTCAAATTCTCCGTTTTGTGGGTGTTCCGTGATCCCGGAAGAACTGCACCTCGTGCGCCTCACTCTTCATGTGTCATTTATTTCACTTCACTTCGGTTTTGGGGTAAAAGGGTTTGTGGGCCACATCAAAGTGAAGGAAATAGCCCTACTGCTTTGGCTCAGTGGATATAGCATCGGCCTGCGGATTGAAGGGTCCCAGGTTCGATTCCAGTCAAGGGCACATGCCTAGGTTGTGGGCTAAATCCCCAGTAGAGGGCAGCCAGGAGGCAGTCAGTCAATGATTGCCTCTCATCATTGATGTTTCTATCTCTCTCTCCCTCTCCCTTTCTCTCTGAAATCAATAAAAAAGTATCTACACTAATAAAAGAGAAACATGGTAATTAGCGTATGACCGCTACCCTTCCCATTGGCTAATCAGCATATCCTTATGCAAATTAACTGTCAGCCAAGATGGCGCCCGGCAGCCATGCACTGAAGCAAGCAGAGAGGCTTGCTTCCTTCAGTGACTGCGGACTCCAATGTTCCCCGCCTAACTTGCCGGCCGCTCAGCTGCAACTCTAAGCAACTATGTACTATGTTGCAAATAAGAAGCTAAACAAAACCCCAGAAACCAGCCTGACTGAAAGCCAGCCGGACCGCAACATTGTATCGATGTTTTCAGCAGCGAGGCTTCAGACCTAAAGCTGGCCCAGAATAAAAAAAAAGAAAACAAGGAGCGGTTGGGAGCTTCAGTCACTCGCCAGCCAGAAAACAGCCCTCAGCCCCTCACCCAGACTGGCCAGGCACCCCAGTGGGGACCGCCCCCCTGATCCAGGACACCCTTCAGGGCAAACCAGTCAGCCCCCACCCATGCACCAGGCCTCTATTCTATATAGTAAAAGGGTAATATGCCTCCCGGCACCAGGATCAGCAGAGCAGCGAGACTCCCAGCACCAGGATCAGCGTGACAGGGGGCAGCGCCCAAACCCCCTGATCGCCCTGCGGCTCTGTGTGTGACAGGGGGCGGGGCCACAACCTCCCTATCGGCCCTGCTCTGTTTGTGACAGGGGAAGGCGCCCCAACCCCCTGATCAGCCCTGCTCTGTGCCTGATAGGGGGGAGCTCCCCAATCCCCTAATCGGCCCTGCTCTGTGCCTGATAGGGGGGAGCTCCCCAACCCCCTGATCAGCCCTGCTCTGTGTGTGACGGGGGCAGTGCCCCAACCCCCTGATCGCCCTGCTCTGTGCGTGACAGGGGGTGGCTCCACAACCTCCCCATCGACCCTGCCTTGAGTGTGACAGGGGGCGGTGCCCCAACCCCCCAATCAGCCCTACCCTGAGCGTGACTGAGGGTGGCATCGCAACCTCCTGATCCACCCTGCTCTGTGCATGACGGGGCGGCGCCCCAACTCCCCAATCGGCCCTGCTCTGAGCCTGACCAGGGGCTGCACCTAGGGACTGGACGTGCCCTCTGCCACCCGGGAGCAGGCCTAAGCCAGCAGGTCGTTATCTCCCAGGGGGTCCCAGACTGCAAGAGGGCACAGGCCGGGCTGGGGGACCCCCCTCCCTACCCCGAGAGTGCACAAATTTTTGTGCATCAGGCCTCTAGTATACTAATAAAAAAAAGTGAAGGAAATGTACACGGGCCTTGTGCTTTGAGAGACCAGACAGACGCCATTGCAACACGGCACGGAGAACGCCATGAGCACGGACTCTCTTCACTTGGATGTCATACGCAGCAGCCACACACGGGGCCACTCACCTGGGCGTCCTGTTCAACTTGCGCCTCGTTGATCCCGGAGTCGGGGTCTCTATTTGCCTGCGGGAGAGAACAGACACCCCGGGTTACAGCTGCGTTTCCCCGCGAAAGGAAGTGGCGCCACCTGCTGGCTATGCGCAGAAAGCTTTTTTTCTCGGGAATACCGTACTTTTTATAAAGATCCTATCAGTGTTTCCCCTTATCCCACAGCGCGGTCCAAGCCCCGCCCGATCCTCTTGGTTTTAAATTCTATGAGTAAAAGAGGACAGTGACACCCCAGAAAACTGCCAGTCAGCTACGAGGCGTTCCGCTCAGATCCGAGAAGACAGACACCACACAGCCAGCACCGAGCAGAAATGACTGACAGAATCGTGAGTGGCCTTGCTTCACCGATCAGGACGGTCTGGCTTGGGATTTCCTATCACACTGTAGCGCGCCCACCCGGTACCTGCAGGAGGACCACCAGCATCCTCTGGTAGAACCCCGAGGTGTCCCCCACCACATCGTCTTCCAGGCTCGAGCCGTATGCTGCAACAGAACAACGTCAGACTTAGTCACAGCTCCCGGCAGCTAGAAGAGACCCCGCCCCCTTCGCCAGCGGAGGAGACACAGAGGGAGAAGGGCTGCTCAGCCCAGCAGGCAGGACCCATGAGCCAGGAGATCCCCGTCAGTGCACACGCCCAGGTGGCGGCATCCCCAGCACCACAGGAGCCCGCAGCCCTTGTTACTAACTTGCAGCCACCACTGCAGGAAAGAGGTGCCTCCAAGGCATTTAAATATTTCATCGCTATTGGAACGCAGACAGCATTTAAAAGCCTGAGACGTCGATTGGGATTGGCGTGCAGGAGGCAGCCCATCAATGATTCCCTCATCACTGGTGTTTCTATCTCTCTTTCCCTCTCCCTTCCTCTCTCTGAAATCAATAAAAAAATCTTTTAAAAATTGATATTAACTTTAAAAAAGAAGTGTCTGATTAGCATAAATGTTCTCTGCTCTGTTCTGAGCCCCCCAGACTGTGACGGCGAAGGCTCCGAGTGAGGGGCTGGACCGAAAGGCATTCAGTTCCCCAGAAGCACTGGGTCCACTCCCGAACCATGACTCAGCCGCTCACAAGCCTGTGCTAACTGCCTCCTCCTTCCAGATGGTGTGCAGCACGGCCCCTAGGTCTCCCGCCCTCCAGACCAGCGATCTGCAACCTCTCCCATCTCGCGGCATAAACGAACCACTGAACTCCTGTGGCACGCCAGCACATAGGGTACTTTTTGCCAATGACACACACAAAACGAGGCATCATTTTGATTCGTTCACACCGACGGCTACTGTTGTGTTGGCTGCTGTCATTTTTTCATTTGACAATCTAAGACAGCGGTTCTCAACCCATGGGTAGCGACCCATTGGGGGGCCGAACGACCCTTTCACAGGGGTCGCCTAAGACCACCAGAAAACACATATATAATTACATATTGTTCTTGTGATTAATCACTATGCTTTAATTATATTCAATTTGTAACAATGAAATTGGGGGTCACCACAACATGAGGAACTGTATTAAAGGGTCGCGGCATTAGGAAGGTTGAGAACCACTGATCGAAGGGGAAAGGTCTGCGCCCCTGACTCAACAGTCAGGGGCTGCATGTTTTAAACATTCGTGTGGCACACCAGATGAAAACTGCGGCTCTGACAGTCTCAGTTTTCTTTCTCGGGGAATGGCCATCCTTCCACTAAAAGGGTACTTTTCCTCCGCAGCAAATAAAGTTCACGCTGAGGGCGCGCAGTGGCAGCTTAAACCAGGCCGCTGCCCACCACACATTTCGGCTCTTCCACCGCGGCGGAGGGCAGGGAGACCGGACCACAGGAGCCCGCAGCGCCGCTGAACTGAGGCGGCCCACCCAAGGCATTCAAATATTCCATCGTTATCTGAGAGCAGCCAACACTTACAAGCCTGAAACTTCTATTTAGAAAGGTCCAAGAGCGTGGTATGCTTCTTTCAATCAGTTACCCAAATACAACCCCTGAAGGAATCCTTCCTCGCTCCCTCCACTCAACACCTTTCACACGTGTCTCCCTGTAGGGTTCATTCCCCCCACCTGCCACCCACCTGGACAGTCAGACCTGCCTGGCTTACCTCCCGCCCTCATGCGGCCACCTGATCCTCCATTGATGCAGAGCCTGCCTCCTGGTCCTTCAACACCCCTCGCTCCCCGGGAAGCGCTGTGCCTTTAACCAAGGCCGACCTGCTGACCCGCCATGCGGATCCCCAGTAACGACCTAACTCGCCTGCTCGGGTTCTCTCCACCCGGACACAGCATTTCCTCCACGCGGTTGGGTTCTGTGCCCTCCATACACTTTCCACAGCCTGGTCTCCATGGCACTGCAGGCCATGGGTGGGCGACCAAAACTGCCTTCCTTCTTCCCTGACCCAAGCTCCCCACCCCCCACCCATCTCAAAACCCTGCTCAGCGCCTGACTACACCATGAAGACCCTCCCAACACCCAAAGCCTCTCTTCTCTGAGTGAAATCCTGCATATGGACTGTGGGTATTTGGCTTCCGTTTGAGGTTTACTGTCCTGTAATTACTGCCGTTTCTCTAAGTCCCATCACCCCCCAGTAGGCAGCAAATGCCCTGAGGGCACGAACCAGGCCTGGTGCATCTTCCCTGTCATTCGCGACAGCCCTCACGCTGCCAGACCCAGAGCCCCTGCAGGGACCACACGCAGGCACTGTGCCCTCGAGGCACCCGGCAGCCACCGGGGCGCACTGGCTCACTCTTCCATGTCAGAAAGCGATACCTGACTGTGACATGGAACACGGCTCTCAGGTGACCACAGGATCTGAGATGCACGTCCCACCTCTGCCTTGTGGTTGGGGCTGTCCAGCATCACAGCAGAAGCAGGCAAGGAGTGTTACAGGGCCCCACAGCAGGAGGACTAGGGAAACCGAAGCAGGGGAGTTAAAACAAGGCCAAACGGTGCAGCCAGCTGGTAACTAGCAAGCCATTATCTTCCCAGCCACAAACATGAGAGCAAATGGTGAAAAACCTTCTGAATGAGAGAATGCAGAGAGGGAGGGGGAGGGGGAAAGGCAGTTCTACTCCCTCAGCAGAGAAGCCCACAGTCTCAGGCTGGGCAAGATAAAGTTGCAGGTGCTTCTCATGAGTTCTGGGAAGGTCACAACAAAGTTAAAAAAAAGGGGCCTTGAGAATCACTCTGCACCAAAACAGTCAGCAGAGGAATGTTGAAGCCTATGGACAGGAGGGTATATAACGCCTCAGACCCCACCCAACTCGCTCTTCTGATGAGCTGAGAGCCCGTCTGCACTTCATGAGCCAGATGCCTAGGTTTGCTGGCTTTGCTTTTGCTTCTTTCAATCAAGATGCAGCTTTAATTGCTTTAATAAATTAGCTTTTCACAAGGCAGTCAAGGTCCCTTGTATAAATCTATAATAATAAAAGCGTAACATGCTAATTAGACCGGACAGCCGAACAGCGGAATGACCCGGCCGCGAGGGCCGAGCCCCTTGCCTGAATTTCGTGCATGGGGCCTCTAGCTCATGTATATGAGAAGACGAGGATGGAGGTTGGGGACAGCCTCTCCCCCTGGCACAGGGGGCTGTCCTGTCCGGGAACCCCTCTCTGGTGTCAGTGAGAGGGGCCTACGACAGAGAGACCAGCACTTGGGAAGGTAGCTGTTTAGCTGCTGTTAAACCCCACACTGTTCTGACTTGCTGGGTCCCAGCGGACGATCCTAAGATTAACAAACGAACGCTCCTGGCTGAGAGCAGCGGGCATGGCGGCCTGAGGACTGGCTGCCATCTGGACAGCCGGTCCCTCCGTCAGACAGGGCGAGTCAGTACAGGACATCTGACAGGGAAACTCTCTACTACCTTTACTTTTATTTTCATTTTCCTGGTTCCATTCACAGAATATGCTTCAGACCGACAGACTCTTTTTCACAGGAAAAGTAAGGCAGGCCAGAAAGAAGAGCCAGTGTGGAGCCCTCAAACACTGCCGTTGCAGAATGGCATGCCTGGCCGCAGACGCTCAGCCGGGTGAAATGTCTTTTTACCTTGGATAATTCTCAACTTTGCTAACAGAAAACTGAACTTTTATAAGGAAGAAAAAACCTTTGCAACTTTCCCTTCTGCTAATCCTCACCCAAGAACATATCTTTTTTTAACACTGCTTTTACGGAGAGTGGAAGGGAAGGAGGGAGGGAGAGCAAAACACTGATGTGAGAGAAACGCATCGACTGGTTGCCTCCTGCACGCACCCCGACCAGGGGCAGGGAGAGAACCCGCAACCCAGGTAAATGCTCTCGACCAGGAATCTAACCCTCGACCCTCTGGTGCACAGGCTGACCGTCTAACCACTGAGCTATGCTGGCAGGACCTGCTTACATCTTAAAGTGAATATGAAAGAAAGACCCACTGTGCATCCCTACCCTAGTGGTGAATCCCATCTAAAAAGGAATGCGTCTTCATCCAAAATTCCTTATAAAACTAAAAGTTACCCATAAATAACTACATTAGTTATGGGTAAGGGGGTGGGGGAGGAGAAAAGCAACTTGAATGGTTTCTCACTTATTCCCTCACCCATTCGTCCAGCAGTCACGTGTGGCCTGCCTCCTGCAACCACGGACCTGCATTCGCTTTAGAGAAATGGAGGAGGGACAGGGGGACGAGAAACGCAGGTTGAAGCCTGTACCTTCCTCGTAGACTTTCTTTATGGCCGTGAGCTCCTCAGGGGTCCTGGAAGCAATAATCTCCGTCAGGACTTTCTCATCCGTCCCCGCTCCCTGTGGAGATTAATTTTCAATAAAAAGAACATGTCAACAGACTAAAAAGAAAGTGATCTTCCTAGAATAGACGTTACCCAAATTGCAGGATTATACAAAGAGTGCCCAACATGACAGTCCCTTCTTTGCATGTGCGTTCCGTTAGTTACAGAAATGAGAAGCTGCAAATTAAGACAATTTTACCCCTTGTTGTCTAATGAAAAACAACGTTCATTGTAAGTGTGCATACAGAGATAGCAGATTATACAAACCTATAATTTTATCGGGTTAATTCTAAATAGTTTAAAAGTAAAGCATTTTAATGAAACATGGAAAAATAAAAAAGGCTGAAATAGTGCAAATGTAACTCTTAACATGGATTTATAGGGAGAAGTACTGATACTTAAACAATCTACTCAAAACATCAGCCCTGCCCTAACTGGTTTGGCTCAGTGGATAGAGCGTAGGCCTGCGGACTGAAAGGTCCCAGGTTCAATTCTGGTCAAGGGCATGTACCTTGGTTGCATGCACATCCCCAGTAGCGGGTGTGCAGGAGGCAGCTGGTCGATGTTTCTCTCTCATCGATGTTTCTAACTCTCTATCCCTCTCCCTTCCTCTCTGTAAAAAATCTATAAAATATATTTTTTTTTAAAAAAAGAGTTCCTCTTTAAGAAAACAAACAAACAACAACAAAAAAAACATCAGCCCTGCCCCCACCTCAGCTCTCTGTGGCTGCACAGGGACGTCTGAGCAGAGGTAACCGGCAGTGTAGCTCAGTGAGCAGGAACTGAATCAGTAAAAGGATTGGGACCTGCTTTCTGGAGTTTTTGTTTGTTTGTTTGTTTTTGTAATCAACCCTAATCGGTTTGGCTCAGTGGATAGAGTGTCGGCCTGCAGACTCAAGGGTCCCAGGTTCAATTCCGGCCAAGGGCATGTACCTTGGTTGCGGGCACATCCCAGTAGGGAGTGTGAAGGAGGCAGCTGATGGATGTTTCTCTCTCATCGATGTTTCTAACTCTCTATCCCTCTCCCTTCCTCTCTGTAAAAAAAAAATAATAAAATATATTTTTTTTAAAAAAGAAAAATAATTGTAATCAGTTTTCCTTTTTCTGATGATAAAAGTCACAGCAACACTGATAAATTAGAAGATACAAGCAATGATATAACCTACCTCAAGTTTAAAAGGTAGTATGTGTAAGTATTATTCTCTTCATATCTGTTTCTTTACCAAAAATCAAGCCCTTGGAAGACCTGGATTTACGCTCTGGCAGAACCTTAGCTGCTGCTACCACTTCAGAGCACGCCACCAAGACACCGTCTCCAGTGCCCTAAGATAGTGTTTGCTCCCAAAGAAACGCTGTAGGAAAATGCAGGGAGTAGGCCCAGCAAGGCCCCTATCTTGGTACCCCTCTGCCCTCCACTCCCACGAAGAATCCCTGGGCCACATTTATCTCTTTGTTATTCAATCTGTTTCCTTTTCCTCCAAACTCAAAACTGCTAATGAATGAAGTTTCCAGTGCCGAAGGTCCAACCACCATTTCAGTGTCATCAGACTTACACAGTAGTTCCGGCACCCGTGGAGGACACATACAGTTAGTTATCGGCTACAAGGAAAGTGTAACGAGTTCACCGGACACTCCTAGGAAAGGGTGTAACAACACCATTCTGATCTGAAAATTCCCTGAAGCTTTACTGTTTAACCTCTAATGATTAACCATACTATTTTCCCCAACCCGCCAACTTTCTATTTTATAAGATAAAACACCTAACCTGTAACACTTTTAAGACACATCTCAAAATTAGAAACAGGCTTAAAAGATCTAAAAGGCTGTAAAAAATGTTAAAAAATGTAAATAGCGCCCGGCTGGCATGGCTCAGTGGTTGAACATCGACCTATGAACCAGTAGGTCGTGGTTCGATTCCCGGTCAGGGCACATGCCGGGGGTGTGGCCTCGATCCCCAGTGTGGGGCGTGCAGGGGGCAGCCGATCAATGATTCTCTCATTGTTGATGTTTTTATTTCTCCCTCCCCCTTCCTCTCTGAAATCAATNACATATATATATATAATGTAAATAGCCACTATTATTGAGTAAACTATACAAGAAGGATTAAATGATTAAATGACATGCTTGTAATTGCTCCCGCCTCTCCTCCTGATTGCCTCCCACAGTTCTGTTCTCCAGGAAACCCTCGCAGGAATAACTGAGTATTTTTACGATGAAGGAGGGGTGGTCACGAGCACAGACCCACATGGGGAGGCTCTCGTGGGCGCGCCTGTACCTTGAGGGCGTGCTTCAGCTCGTAGGCGTCGTAGAGCCACGAGGGCTTCATCAGGGCCACGATCAGCTTCTCGAACTTCCCCGTCAGCTCCGACTTCAGGTCGTCCAGCAGGTCCTGCGCAGAGAACACAGGCGCGTTACCAGGCGCACATGCTGCTCTTCTTTGCTTCTTCGCTGGGAATGGCGGCCCTCGCTCTGAAGGGCTCCCCAGCAGAAGGCGCGGAGCGAAGCCAAAGCTGCGACCTGGGCTTGAGGGGAAGCAAGGCCTCCCTCCGTGTCAAGGTTGCTGTTCAAAAGATGTTTCTCTTCCTTCAGGAATTAAAAAAATGAAAACTTGAAAAGGACACAAACAAAATCTGTTTTAAAAAATACTGTTCTGAGAAACACGTGCTTTAAAAGAAAAAACTTCCCCCCAAAAAATCGTAAGTGTATGTTGACAAAGGGTAAAAACTGGCCCATCCTCCGCCAACACCTCTCTTTCCTCTGGGTCACGGAGGACGCGCTGTGCCCGACGGGGCCTGCATCGTGGAAAACGCACTCACGGGTGAGAAGGAGAGCAGATGCCCAGCCCCTCCATTGAGCCTCCAGACAGCTGGAAACCGGGGTCAAAGTGCCTGCTGCTGCTGCTTTTTTTTTTTTTTTTTTTGCTTTGCATTTGTTTCTAAATGAAAAGGCGAATGAAAATGTGCAGAATGATGAAATGACATCTAAGTTTTTTATGGAGGCGCCCATTCATTTCGTAACAAATATAATTTCCGTTTGAATTGTCAAAACATCCTCCCCGTCGAGACTGTGCCTGTGTCCTGATGACATGCATTGTGGCTCAGGCCGGCAGCTGGGAAAGAGGCCAGGACACCTGAGACACCCTGGGAAGGCCGGACCCCATAGGACACCCTGGGGATGCGGGGACCCCGTGGGACACCCTGGGTACACCTGGGACACCCTGGGGAGGCCGGACCCCGTGGGACACCCTAGGGAGGTGCAGGAGGGCAGGATCCAGCCTCAAGCAGGAAGGGCAATGTGTGGGGACAAGTGGGTGAGCACTGTTCACCGACAGCTGCTAATTAAGCAAATGCGGGTCGGGGAGGAGGAAAGCTGGAATCGTTAAATACACGATTTCTGCCAAAATTTCAAACAGTCTTAAACTCGCAGCAGCCAGCAGTCGACGGGTCGCGTCTTACCCGGCCAAACAGCGTCTTGAAGGCGGCCACGATCTCCTGGCGCTGCGCATTGCTGCGGGCAGTCAGCAGGGTCAGGATGCTCTCCTCGTCGGTGCCTGCGGGGGGGGCGCTCGGTCAGGCCTGGCTGCACACCCACCCGCCGCTCACCTCTGCCGCCCAGGCCCTGGGTCCTCACCCACACAACATGTCGTGTTAGGAAACGCATTAAGCTAGAACGTGACCACATGTCCGATGTGGCACTGCCAGCACATCCCACCGTCGCTGCTGCTCCGGGAAGCAGGCAGGAAGCCCTCCTGACTTTCACACTGAGGGCACCGGTGTCCTCGCAGCAAACGGGGGCTGTTCCCACGCACAAAGCCGTGGGGTTTCCAAGTAATGAGAGGGACAAAGATGGAGACCCGGTTTCAAGTGACAGACTATTTAGGGAAAAAATACAGACACACACAACCCTGAGCTACGGCAGAACGTGACAGGGCCCAGGGGCGGCCCAGGCACTAAGTGGGGCCCCAATGAGGTTCTCCGAGCGACAGAGGTGGACAGAGTTTGGGAAAAGGTGTAGCCGTCAGTCGGGGAAAGAGGACGGGCTTTTGTTAGGTTGAGAGGAAAGGGCAGCAGGGGGAACACCAGGCGTTTGTGAACAGCAGGTACAGCGTGGCTCAGAGACCAGGGGAGGAGTCAGACAAGCGGGCTGGGGTACCACGGAGGCCTGGCCAGGCCAGAGCCCCCCACAACCCCTGCTCCACCAGGAACCCTCCCCAAGGGCAGCCACGTCTGAGAAAGGTGGGTCCTAACACGGGGCCTGGGGCAGGAGAGCACCTGGTGGAGGAGCCGGGGGTGGGGAGCACCTGGTGCAGGGGCCTGGGGGAAGGGGAGCACCTGGTGCAGGGGTCTGGGGAAGGGGAGCACCTGGTGCAGGGGTCTGGGGAATGGGAGCACCTGGTGCAGGGGTCTGGGGAAGGGGGGCACCTGGTGCAGGGCCTGGGGAAGGGGAGCACCTGGTGCAGGGCCTGGGGAAGGGGAGCACCTGGTGCAGGGCCTGGGGAAGGGGAGCACCTGGTGCAGGGCCTGGGGAAGGGGAGCACCTGGTGCAGGGGCCTGGGGACGGGGAGCACCTGGTGCAGGGTCTGGGGAAGGGGAGCACCTGGTGCAGGGCCTGGGGAAGGGGAGCACCTGGTGCAGGGCCTGGGGCAGGGGAGCACTTGGTGCAGGGCTTGGGGGCGGGGAGCAGTATATGTGGGAATCCTCGAGGACAGAGGCTACTAACGGCTGGGAAGGAGCCTGGGACAGAGGAGACGGGCGTGGAGGAGGCGTGAAGCGGGTGGTGCTGGCAAGGACAGCGGAGACTGCAGAGGGGGGGCCCCTGGAAGGTCTGCTCCCCTGGCCGTCACCCGCCACAGGAAGAGCTGACTGGCGGCTGCAGACTCAGGCTGCTCAGTCCAGACACTGAACCCCGGGTGGTCAGGCAATGATTCCATCATCTCAGTGCACCTCTCTCTCCAGATCAAAATATCCCAAAATCAGTCCTCCTGCGAATCGATGACGTTTTGTTTGGAAAAACAACGATCCCGTTTCTTTAGAATAAAAGGAAGGAAGCCTTACCCAGGCCCTTCATGGCCTTCCGGAGGGTCTCCGCATCCGCCCGCTCGTCAAACCCGGGGAAGTCGGTTACGGTGCCTCTGAGAGCCTGAGGCGGGAACAGGGGCGTTATTCGCAGTGTGACTACCACACACACACAGCACACACATAACACGCACACAACACGCACATAACACGCACACACAGCACGCACACAACACGTACATAACACGCACACACAGCACGCACACAACACACACAGCACACACACAACACGCACAGCATGCACACAACACACACAGCACGCACATAACACGCACACACAGTGCGCACACAGCACACACAGCACGCACATCAACAGTGAGCCTGGCTCTATCACATCCCAGTGCAAATCAGTTCCCTGTGATAAGCTGTGTCACCCTATTGAAATGGGCGGATCAGCAAGACCATTCAATGCACGGGCTACAGCCCCCTGCAGCACCTCGGGAACTCAGTGGGAGACCCGGTGGGGGGCCCTCTTCCCTCCGGCGTGGCCTCTGTGAGGACCCCCACACCCTCACCCCCACCTCCTGACTGGCTTCCTCCCAGGCCTCCTTCGAGGGAAGCCTCGGGCCCCTGGTCCAGGAGCCCTCGAAGCCCGCGTTCTAGCGGGAAGCCCTAACCCAGGTGCGCTATGCTCTCATTCTTTGACTTTGCGTGTAGCCCTATTTCCGTTTGCTTATTAGTAACTGTACGGTAACCTGGCAATGCCTGGGAGGTATTGTAAATGTGTGCGCCAGAAGAAGATGATCTTTGAATGACAACGGTGCATGGTGGGACATTCTCTCTACATTTCCTGCTACCCACCCTTTGATCACACACACAGCACTTACAGCATCAACACATTTCATGCTCACAACTTCATTAGATCTTTAGCGGTAGAAGGCTCCCAATACCGAGCCAAACATTTATCTCTGATAAAGGGGGCTGCCAGCATTTCCTTCCACCCACAAATGTCTTCAAAGCCCCTCCAGACTCCCATTAGGGTTCCATCTGAAATTGGGGGACCTTAAGGGGAGGGGAGGATCCTGGCGGGTGTGCAGTCACGCGTGTTGGATTATGAACGCATGCAAGCCCGGTCACCTACGCCCCACCCCAGCCTCCGACTGCAGCACTGGCCAGCAGCATCCTGCCACCAGCCAAACCAAAACAGATGCCGAGAGCAGCCACAGGACAGGCGTCGACAGGACACAGCGCCACGGCCAGCTGGCGGATCTCCTCGGGGCCCTGAGCTACGCCCCCTGAAAGAGCAGCGCAAACGGATCCTTGACCCCCTTCAGGCTGCTCCTCTGAGCCCCTTAAGGGCGAGGCCTGGTCCCTCCCAGCGACAGCAGGGACCTGCTGAGTCAGCTGAGGGAGAGCCCCGCCCACCACATCGGTCCAGTCCTCACGCCCCCCTCTGAAGAGTAAGCCGTGGGCTGCCTCCAGCAAGAACCCTCCTGGGCCAGGTTAGCAAGACCCCCTGCTCTGGATGTCCCCTCTCAGTAATTTCCACCCGCTGACCCCCTCCCCTACTGCATCCCCAGTGTCTTCGCTGTATTCAGACTCGAACCCACTCTCTCCCCATTGCAATCGTTGTGAACAAAGTCTTCCTCACCACCGTAACGGGGTCAGGATAGCTCTCTCCTGTCCCTCCTCTCACTCAAGGAAAGAAGCAAGGTCCCTTGTCCTTCCTCGGAACAGGAGTCACCCTGAGAGACCCTGAGAGGACCTCAGTGCTGTGCTCCTGGGGCCCAAAGAACACAGCCCAGGAGGAAGGGCTATTTCCCACGTGATTGCTGGGCCCTGTAGGCTGGCAGCAGCTCCTTCCTTGTCCCTGAGCTAAAGAAAGGGTGTGGCCAGCTAGGGAAGGAGAGGGGCAGCCCCATGCCCCCTGGTCTCATCGGGAGGCTGGGAAGCTAAGTCAAAGCTCTCCACTCCCCCCACCCCGCTCCGGGAAATGCGCCCCCACCAGGCAGACTCCCCCGCCTGCCTCTAACACGGCAGATGCACGAAGAGCCACAGGCCCCCTCCCCTGGTGCCACGGCTTGAGCCATGAGGACCGGGCGGCTGATACAGGCAACGTCAGGAGGTCCTACATCGTTACAGGAAGCACCACTTGGGAGATAAGCTGGAAAGGTTGGGAAGACGGCCCGTCCGAACTGGGAGGAAAAGTGCTGCCTCTTGGGCCATGTGCCACCGCTGAGTGGGGCTGCTTCAAACCCTCTGCCGGCACCGCCAGCATCGTCCTAACAATGAGGAAACACACGCGTTCTCGTAGTGCGAGAACCTGGGGCCCGCAGCTGGTGTAGTTTGCCGTCTGTTTATTCATTCATTCAACAACCATTTTTCTTTTATATATTACTAGAGGCCCAGTGCACAAAATTCATGCATTCATGGGCGGCGGGGGCAGGGGGGCCCCTCAGCCTGGCCTGCGCCCTCTCACAGTCTGGGACCCCTCAGGGGATGTCCACATCCCTCTCACAGTCTGGGGGTCTCGCAGTCCAGGGCTCTCCCAGTCTGGGATCCCTCCCTCCTTACCACCCACCTGCAGCGGAGGCAGGAGAGGCTCCCACCACCACCGCTGTGCTCACGTGAACCCGGCTTCTAGCTGAGCAGTGCTCCCCCTGTGGGAGCACACTGACTACCAGGGGGCAGCTCCTGAGTTGAGCATCTGCCCTGGTGGTCAGTGTGGGTCATAGTGACCAGTCGTTCCGCCATTTGGACAATTTGCATATTAGGCTTTTATTAAATAGGATATATACTTTATATCAGAGAGGAAGGGAGAGGGAGAGAAAGAAATATCAATGATGAGAGAGAATCATTGATCAGCTGCCTCCTGCTTGCCCACACTGGGAGCCAAGCCCACAGCCAGGGCATGTACCCTGACTGGGAATCGAACCCTGACCTCCTGGTTCATAGGTCAATGCTCAACCACTGAGCCACACCTGCTGAGCAATAACCATTTCTGAATGCGTCCCACATGCCGGGCACTGTACATTCACTAGGAAAACACCGAGACCTCTACAGCCGAGAGGGCACGACTGCTGTGTAAGTGGAGGCCGGACATGTGTAGGGCACACACAGAGGGTTCTCCAGGGTGACATGAGCACTCGGGGAGGGACTGAGTGGGAAGAGTGGGAAGAAATGGGAAAAACTTCCCCAAAGTGTCTTGAAAGTGGCCTGTGACATCGCCAGGCGGTTCAGGAAAGTGGAAAAGTGCAGAGAGGTGTGTCAGAAGCATAAACCCGGGAAGAATGTGGCTCTGGTGAAGGGTGGGTGTTTCAATAGCCAGGGGCGGTCCCGTGGGGGGCGCTGGAAGGTCAGCTCAGGAATGCTGACCTCCTCCGGGCTCCAGGCCAGCCCTCAGGGCCACGGGAGGAGCAGCCACTCTGCACCCAGTTACCAGGGCAGCAGCGGAGACCACAAAACAGGCCCTGCAAACCTGGGAAGACTGCAGAGCTACCAGCACAGAAAGGTGCAAGACTCCAGGTCAGGAGCAGCTGAGGCGGAAAGGAACAGGCAGACAGGATCAGGGCCAGCAGACAGGGTCAGGGTAGCACTGACAGGGCCAGGTCGGACAGACGGGGTCAGGGCCAGACAGATGGGGTCAGGGCCAGAGAGACGGGGTCAGGGCCGGACAGACGGAGTCAGGGCCAGAGAGACGGGTCAGGGCCAGGCAGACAGGGTCAGACAGGGTCAGGGCCGGACAGACAGGGTCAGGGCCAGACAGACAGGGTCAGGTCGGACAGTCGGGGTCAGGGCTGGCAGAAGGAAGCAGGAGACCGGCGCCTTGTTGGCAGGGGAACGGGCGGGTGGGCGGGCGGCTACTTTCCTTTCCCCACAGCAGGCCTGTGAGTGACAGCGCGTGGGTGGGAACTGGAGCCAGGAGGAGGCGGTCACCAAGGGCAGAAACAAGAGAAAGGGGTCGGAAACCAAAGACAGGGAGGTCACCTGCCCTCGGACGGCCGCCAACACCTGCACCAGCTCACCAGGGCCCTGGCTCGGAGGCCGGAGGGAAACGTGTTCCAGGAGGGAAGGAGGCAAGGGGAGTCCAAAACCAGGGGAAGAAAAGGAGGGGAGCTGGGGTTGGGAGGCTGGGTCCTGGAGGCGGGAACAATGGGACTGGAGACACCAAGCCATGAAGGGGGTTGGGGGGTGGCAGACATCTCTGGGAACCCCCACCTTACAAACGGTGGTTTATTAAAACATGCTTTTAAGAACAGAACCAGGCCCCGGCCGGGTAGCTCAGCTGGCTGGAGCGTCGTCCTGAGAAGTCGAGGTGGCAGGTTAGATCCCCTGTCAGGGCACATTCAAGAAGCAACCAATAAATGCATCATTAAGTGGAACAGCTCGATGCCTCTCTCTCTCTCTCCCTCCCTCCTTCTAAGTAAAACATTAGTAAGTAAGTAAAACATTAAAAACACACTTTAAAAACACTTATCCCCGTTTGCAGGCTAGGGAGGAGCTGCAAACAGACGGAAAAGCAGGGGTGAGGTGAACGGCAGAGGAGACACAGAGATTTGCCTTAAAGAGAAGAGATCTGTGACCCCTGAGATGAAGGAAACCGGGCGAAAGCTGGGAGAGCAGTGTCCTCAGAACCTCAGCCACTGCCTCTGAAGAAGGAATAAGTGCTGGCTGGAGAGCTTTCTAGAAATTGGGAAATACTTGCTGCATTCCCTACGGCCAGAGTCACCGTCCCCGCTAGCAAAGCCCCGTTGGGACCAGACGTGAGTCACAGACGTGAGTCAGAGGCCACAGCCCTCGAGTGGACATCCTGCCCACACCCGCCCCGCCCACACAGAGCGGGCCACGCTGGGCAGGGTGACTTCCTGTGACTCAGACAGGGCTTCCCTCCATCCTGTGCTCCCACTCGCCCGGCCACACATCGCACCTCCCCCAGGAGAATTCCAACTGCACCAGGTGCTGTCCCCGCAGTCACCCCCGTCCCCTGCCACAATGCCTTCACAGGGAATTATACCTACTCTCAGGCAATACCTGGCCAAACATATAATTCACTCTAAATGCTCACTTTCAAAATTACCCACTCCTCTAGCTCTATCATCTTGTTGGCTTTTTTGGTTTGTTTGCACTAAATGAAAAAGTTCTTTACCTTCGAAGACCAGGCATGCCAAAATAAAATGGGTAAAATTAACCCAAAGAGCAAAGGAAGGGTTGCTCTTCTCTACGCAGAATTTAAAGACACAGAAAGGCTGCGTCCAAAAACCACGTAAAGCAAAGAAAGGTCTGAGGAGTCCTAATCTATTTTTTTAAATCAAATGCTGTGTTTGTGAAGTTTTAGAAGAGTATACAGGCTATCCTATATAACAGTGGTTCCCAAACTTATCTGGCCTACGGCCCCCTTTCCAGAAAAAATACTCCTCAGCCCCTGGAAATTAATTTTTTTTTAATTTTAATAGCGGTTACTCATCACCCCCAAATGCACCTGTGGCCACCACCGCCCCCCTGGATCGCTGCAGCGCCCACCGGGGGGCGGTAGCGCCCACTTTGGGAATCACTGCTATATAATAAAACCCTAATATGCACATTGACCGATGGAACGACTGGTCACTATGTCGCGCACTGACCACCAGGAGGCAGACGCTCAACGCAGGAGCTGCCCCCTGGTGGTCAGTGTGCACCCAGAGGGGGAGCACTGCTCAGCCAGAAGCCGGGCTCACAGCTGGCGAGAGCAGCAAAGATGGTAGGAGCCTTTCCTGCCTCCAAAGCAGGGCTAAGGACCCCTTGGGGGTCCCAGACTGCGAGAGGGCATAGGCTGGGCTGAGGGACCCCCTTCCCCCCAGTGCACAAAGGTCGTGCACCGGGCCTCTAGTAGGAACAGAATTTACTGCAGGAATGGATCTATGATGTAAAAATGCTGTGACATTTCTACCACGTGAAACTTCTCAGTCACTAAGAGAAGACATGGCCGACTGCCACCTCTAACTCGCCCGCCACGGGGCAGGTCTCTGGGGCAGGAGCTGCCAGGAGGGAAGGAAGGGCCGACTGCCAGTGGATTCAGGGGCTTGCAACGCAGCCAAGCCCTTTTGGATCCAGTTCTTCCACAGGATCCAAAACAAAGACAAGAGTCAAAGGAACCGGGACCTGAGTGAGGCTAGCCGGAAGCAGCACAGGCCAGGGGTATCGGATAACCCTGACCTGACCCGAGGGGAAGTCCCTCACCACCGAGAGATCTGACCTCGGGTGCAGGGCCTGGACAGTGTACCAGATGCGGGACCGCCTCTGGACTGAGCCTGGTCGCAGCTTCCCCGCTCACACTGCCCCTACCCCTGCGCCTGTGCCAGACCTTCGGAAAAATACCCCATAAATTACCGCTCAGGGCCTGCAAACCAACCCAAGATTTCCTAATCCAACCTTCACATCAGGAGATAACTCCTCTGATGTTCATGAAGTTTCTAGTGAAAAATTATGGAGCCTGATTTTGCCTCGTTGACATTCCTGCTGCCCCTGAATATGTTCACTCTTTATAAACAACCTTATAAATGAAACTAAGCTCAGACGGCTCCAGGATAATATTTTCAGTTCCATCACCTTAAAGAAAATCCTACATAATAAAAGGCTAATATGCAAATTGCCCCCTCAACCAGGAGTTTGACCAGGGGGTGAAGCCGGCCCACCAACCTCCCTCTGCCCCTTCCCACAGCCGGCCCAATCGGCCCTGATTGGGGCGGGCTGGCCAGACCCCATCCATGCACAAATTCATGCACCAGGCCTCTAGTTAAAGATAAAAGCCTTAAATTGAATGAAAATGTGTTAAATAGATCATTCATCTATGAAATACAGCCAAATCTTGATTTTTTTTTCCCCAAAACCAAGAGTGCAGAATGTATTTAAAGTAACTTAGACTACCTGTGGAAAAAGTTGGCTCTAGCTAACTAGTGAGATGGAAAACCCATGGGAGCAAGTCAGGAGGTTCCCACGTTAAGTAGAAAGAGAAGACACTGGTACGGAAGATACTTCATAAACATGAAGAACTGCTGCTGTGAGTGCCAGAGTGCTTGAGCGTCAACCTATGGACCAGGAAGTCACGGTTCAATTCCAGGTCAGGGCACATGGCCTGGTTTCAGGCTCAATCCCTAGTGTGGGCTGTGCAGAAGGCAAGCCGATTGATCGATGATTCTTTCTCACCTTTGATGTTTCTATCTCTCTCTCCCTCTCCCTTCCTCTCTGAACCAATGTTTTAAAAAAACTGCCACTGTGGAAGGCTACATATTAATTTTTCAATAGGAGGCATGGATTTTTAATAATACATTTTAAATTGCTAAATGTGCACTTAGAAGAGACTCAGGCATCTGATCGCGTGAGTCTACAGGTGGCCATGGAGTGAGGTCTCTGGTCCCCACACCCACAGGTCGACAGGAGGATCCGCCCTGGAATCCGTCTGAACCTGACACGGACGCCCCTCCAGGTGCCCAGGGGCCAGAGGACATGCAGACAGGAAGGTCAGTTCCATGACGGAAGAACAGACAACTAAAGTCCATCGCAATATTAGATATTTCACCAAAATGTTTTGCTGGAATGGCTTCCAAGGATAACTAATGACAAAGCCAGTACAAATTCAAGACCATATCTTTAGCAGCTGTAACTTTCATGATAACTAAAAACTGTGGCTTTGATTGGAAACAGGACTGGTGTTATGGTGGCACAGAAATCACATACATAATCTTATAATACAAACCAGCATTCTCCCTTGTTCTGTACAGATAAGGGCCCTGACACTAGTTCCATTCTTTGAAGGTATTAATGTCCGCACCGGAAAAAAATTCCCTCACTGATGCTCTTGGGTCAAGTGTCTACACGATTAAAAGGCATTGATTGAAAAACTTCAGACATCGCTGGGAAAACGTACGGGAGAGATTCAAGAAACAGCCAAATGAGCCAGGATAAAGAGAATGATTCTTTGAAACTTGCTCACTCATCATTTACATCACCAAACCAGCATATCAAGATAGGACACATTATTCTCAGGAAAGTTAATTCCACATAAAAGTATCCCTTCCAGGGGGAAGAACCTAAACCAAAGTTTCCACTGGAAGGAACCTAAGAATCGGTTCATTGTAAGATTTCTTAAGAGCAAAAGAGGAAGTAAGAATGGAGCACTGTCTGAATTTAATAGTTACTAACCCATCTTAATCCCCCCACTTTCTCTTGGAAAGGACTGGGAAACCTTACTCAATTTTGATAAGTTAATCTGATAAAAAAGAACTCTCCGTGAGAAAGGGCACTGTTTGAGTAGTGAAAACCCTTGTTTAAAAAAATGACCTGGACTCTGACAAGCCATTTAGAAGGATAAGGTCTGTAAAATTAGTTCTGGGTGGAGCTGCCAGGCAGCGATGTTTTATTCACAAAGGACTGGATGTTTTATTCACAAAAGACTGCGTAACATGGTCCATGTTTAAAGACTGCTCTATAAATCACACCATTTTCTTTCCTACATTTTTGATTAATGATAAGGAGACAACGAAAGCCAATATTAGGTCATCCAGTTCTGAAACTGACCCAAGCGAAATTCAATTCAGAACTCGTTCCGCGAGTTCATTGCTTAAGCGGCTTTTCTGTTTCATGTTTTGCATGAAAGAAAAAAAAAATCAGTGCCTGCGACGAGCCATTCCTTTTAGTAAAACTGGGTTGAGCAGCTGGGGAAAGCCGCGCGAGTTGCTCAGCGGAGAAAGCCGCCGCCCATCCACGGCATTAAAATGCAGGAAACCAGGCGGAAAAAAAAACGAAGGAAGCCAGAAAAAAAAGAAAAAAATGTGTTCCCCTCACATGACCGCGCCGGGCTGTTCCTGCTCTGGTTCTAATTTTAGCGGCTCTTCGGATTTGGGGGAGGCCCCTTCTCCACGTCCACTCGCGACGAGGCAGAGCGCAAAGCCCGGCCACGTCACCTGGGCCGCGCCCGCAGGGCCGGGCAGGTCGGGGACACGCGGGAAGGAGCCCCGAGGGACCAGCGGGGGGACCGAGGACCTGCACATTCCCTGGGGCAGAGCCTCTTTACTCCTAAACTTTCCCGGCTCAGACACGTTCTAGAGCCGCCCGGGCGCGGCTGACCGAGGCGCTGAACGGGGCGCTGCGCGGGGCGCACGGCCTTACCTGCGCCATGGCGACTGCTCAGGTCCGGAGAAGAGACCAAGGGACGTGGGCCTGCCTGCAAGACAGGGGCCAGAGCTGGTTCCCGGAGGCAGACCCGCCCTCCGCGGCCGGGGATCGCCCTCCTCCCTGCGTCTGTGCCCCCCCTCGCCTCCTCGGAGGGCCCCTTCCGGGCCAGGCGCGCACTCACCAAAGAGAGGGACTAGGAGCCGGAGCCTCCGGGAGAGCGGCGAGTGCGGGCGCGCAGCGAGGCAGTCAGGGATGCCAGCAGGGCGCTCGGACCGCTGCTCCAGCTCCAGGCAACGGAAACACCCGACCCGCCCCGGCCTGCCCCGCCCCCGGCCTCCGTGCGCCTGCGTGGGGCGCGGCCAGGCAGCGGGTGGGGCCGGGGCCCGGGCTGGGGCTGCGGCTGCGGTGGCACCCAGGTGGGGCGCTGCTCCCCGAGGGCGGGACGGGCGTGGGGAGCGGTCCCGGACTCCCTGGCCTCCTTGGCCGCGGAACCGGGGCCCCAGCCGGCTGCTCGGGCGGCGCGGCGCGTGGGTGTCTCTGCAGGGACAGCCGGTCACTGCGCCAGGGACACTTTGACCTTGGAATCGAAAAGGCGAGAAGCTTGGAGGGCCGCTTCCCAATTTGTTTTTAAGTTATGGGCCTTTTCTTTTTCTTTTTCTCTCTAAGTGCCAGTAGCCCGCTCTTAAATGTAGAGCTTTCGGTGGCTTAGGAGGGAAATTTCAAAACCTCTGCGGGGTCCGTTTCCTTTCCAGAACCAGATGACGACTGTAATATCACTTAAACTTGATGGCTGTCCCCCATGAACTCAATATGCAATGTGAGCACAGATGAGACAGAAACGAGGGAATGTCGTGGGAGGCGAGGCTGGCGTAGAAGGCAGAGCTGGGGAGGCAGCGCCAACTCAGACTCCGGTGCCGGGGAGGCACAGGGTGTGGCCACGCGTCCGGGACAAAAGCCTGCAAGGCCACTAGGGGAGACGAGGCGGATGCCCTGTGATCAGGGAACGCTGCGGGTCAGAGACAAGACTCTGCTTGGGGGGATACGGAAGGCTATTGTCATCTTGAATGGAGAACTGGTGTGGTCCTTTGCCTGCGAGTTCTCCTTTGCTTGCGCGTGTGAGCACAGGCTCCAGGAGGCCCTGACCGAGGAGCAGTGGGGAGGGAGGCGAAGCTGAGCAGCGTGTGGGCGGCACGCACCCCACCCAGGTTGCCTCTCCAGTTCCCGCCCGGCCTCTTCTCACCCGCCGGCCTCTGCCTCCTGCTGCGTGTCCTTTAAGTCCCGGGAGGTAGCGGCGTCCTACCTGCTCTTTAGATTTACATGGCTATAGAGCCCTTAGGGAAAATTGGTCCAGATTTAGTTCAGAACCTCCTCCTGCACCAACAGTGCTGAACTACAAGGAGGCAACTTAACCTCCCCTTCCGGAACCCCGGTGCTCACCAGAAATTACCTAAAAGCAGGCTCCTCGGGTTTTAGCTTTAGATGTCCTTCCCCTGTTTCTATTCAAAACAATATTTGCATTTATCCAGTGAAACATGAGTCATCCTCCCTAGCGGGCCGGACTGTGGGTCTTGGGTAAATAATCAGGAAGAAAGATTCTCCCCTGGCTCTTCAGGGCGGAATGTTCTGAGCCTGATGAAGATTCTCGGGGCTGTGAGTGGTAGGAGCCACGGAAGTCCTCAGCCCTCGCACAGGACGGGTGGGTCTGGCCTGTTGCTGTCTCCCCTGTCCGCCTGGCGCTGAGGCCATGTCCCTGCCCCCTGAGTGTTTTAAGTGGAAGAGCGACGGGTGAACGCATCCACTGGGGTTGGTGTGCGGTCTTTATTTTAAAACAGTGGCTGTTGTTAACTGCAAACCACTGATCCTCAGAATGCTGAGGAAGATACGTGAGCAGGTCCAAAGGAAGCCTTGTGGGAAGCATGGCACCAGAGGGACAGATGCGTGCGCTCAGACAGGGCCTCGTGCTGGAGAGGATTCATTCTGGGGGATAAAGTTTGCTTTAAGGTCTGGCCAGCCTGCGGCCTGGACAGTGACCTGATTTTTCCTGCTTCGGGTGGTGGTGGGGACTGGATGAGCTCACTTGTTTAATGCCTAGAAATAACAGCAAGGCTGGCCTCAATTGCTCATCCCGATAATTTCTCTGTCCAAACACTCTCACCACCAAACCCCTCCCTCATTTCCATGCTGAGGATTCAGTCCCACCCACCCGCTCAAACACCAGAAAGCAGGCTCTGTGACCCCAGGGGCCATGCCGCAGGCCAGCTTCCCAGCCCACTCACCCCCCCCCCCCCGCCCCGGGGCCAGGCATGGTCCTCTGAGCACTGCTTCTTGACCTGGCACTTCTGCAGTCACTCAACAGCTTTATTGTGTCAGACCTGTGACAGGCACTGAGGACACAAAATAAAAAAGGTGTACCGACTCTGTCCAGGAGGGCACCCAGCCTGCAGACTCAGTGGGTGACAGCAGAGTCCTGGGAATTTATGTAAGGACTAGAGGCCTGGTGCATGAAACTCATGCACTCAGGGGGGGTCCCTTAGCCCGGCCTGCACCCTCTCGCAGTCCAGGAGCCGGCAGTCAAACATCCTTAGCGCTGCCGCAGAGGTGGGAGAGGCTTCCGCCATCACCACTGCGCTCACCAGAGGTCAGCCTGGCTTCTGGCTGAGTGGTACTCCCCCTGTGGGAGCGCGCTGACCACCAGGGGGCAGCTCCTGCATTGAGGGTGGTTGAGCGGCCTTAGCATATCACTAGCATATTACGCTTTGATTGGTTGAATGGACGACCGGACGACCAGACACTTAGCATATTAGGCTTTTATTATATAGGATTCCTCGTGGAGCCACGGCTCCAGCTCCAGTGTCACAGGGTCACCCAGCCTGCAGCGGGCCTGGCCATCGCAAAGGACACTCCACTTCCCCTCCACTCAGACCCAGGCTCACTGCTCCCGCCCTGCTGTTCAGGTCTCAGCCAGGACACCCACAGCCAGCTGCACCCAGCGTGCCAAGCCTGCCCATCGTTTGGGCGCCAAGACCAGCTGCAACCATTGGACGTCCATATGCAAAGGATGAATGACTATAATTGGACGCAGACTCACACATTTCACAACATTAACTCACACTGGGGCACAGGAGGTGGAGCGCAACCCGTTATCCCTTGAGTGTGGGCTACAGAGTGACTTTGTCTCCCGTCCTGGGTAAGCATCACCATTAATGCGTGGCTCCTGCAGTCCCTGCAGTCCCTGGACCCCTCAGTTTCCCTCGCAGCCCCGCCCACCACGTGGAAGGGGAAGGTGGCGGATTCTAACAGCGGGCTCCTGCCTTGCACTGGCCCCAGCCTGCCCACCTGCCAAGCATGTCTCCCACCAGCCTCTTCATTCCTCCTCCCTCTAACTTATCTTCACACCTGATTGTGTTACTTTATGCTTATAATCAATAGATTTGTATGTTCAGCTCAATCTAAAAAGACACTTAAAAAAATAGTGCATGCTGCCAAAACCAAGTTAGGTTTCCCGCGTGGAAGGATGGATAACTCCCTTTTAGAAGATGTAACAGGGGATTCAGGACACCAAACCAGGAGAGCTTTCACATCACACAAGTGAAACAGTATTTCCCAATATTTTCCAAGAACTACTTGAGAAAGTGCTGCTCGGCCCCTGAGCCCGATCATTACCCTCTGATTCTTAGCACAAGCAGCGCCCTCTCTCCATGTGGGGGGGACCACATTCGACTGTCCCCACCCTACTCCACCCCACCCACACACACACAGGGAGAGGCCAGGCAGCAGGCGAGGAGTCCAGGGCAGTGGGCAGAGGGCTCCGTGACTCAGGGTCTGGGAATCCCACAGGGTGGAGGAGGAGGGGTTGAGCATAGAAAGAAGAGGAAAGGGGAAAACTTGACAAGGCCTCACAGCTGTGAGCCAGGGCACACGGGGCCGAGGATCAAGGGGGCAGAGATTTGGCACTACAGCAGGTAACCCCAGGCGCTCCCACCCACCGCGCAGGGAAGGCAGAAAAGGGAAAGCTGTGGCTCGAGGCCAAGGCATCCTGTGGGGAGGAACCTCTTACGTACAGAATTCAAGCTGCTACCAATTAAATACAGACACTGAGGCCCAGACGGGAGGGACACGGTGTATAGGGACACTGTCTCCCCAGCACACATCAGCAGTCCTTCCTCAGGGAAATTCAGCTCCACACCCTGGCCACCCGCAGCCGCCCCCGCCAAGGGTCCCTCGCGGTGTCGTCGGGGTGCCATTGCCTTTCCGGGCGCACCGCCCTCTGTCAGGGGTTTTCCACAGGTCCCCAGGACCACGCGCCTTCCACTGGGCAAGCCTTGCCTCTGTGTAATGCGGCTGCCTGTTGATTTTCCTTTTGACTGTGGAACATCTTAAACTAGAGAAAAGTGAAAAAAATATTTTGTTACCAATTAAGTCTTCTTATAATTAATACCTCATTAAACAGATTTTAAAATAAATAGATAAAATGTTTCAGACACAGAATAGTATTATCATTATTCCTCCTTAATAAGTTATTTATGTATCTAATAAAAAGTAATAGATACAGCATTGCTTGGTATGTTTCAAATTTCATATAATTAGTGATGTACTATTCAGACTCTTTAGCAATTCTTTCACTCCACATTGTGTTTTGGTGTTATATTAATGAGGATATTAAGATCACTAACACATTTGACTACATTAAAATTAAAAAGTTATGATGATAAAATATTATATAAATGAAGCTGAAATACAAGCTGCTGACTGTAGTTCATCTTTTTTTTTCATTGATTTTAAAGAGAGTAAGAGGGAAAGAGAAACATTGATGTGAGGGAAACATCGATCAGCTGCCTCCTGTACAACCCCCAATTGAGATTGAACCCACAACCTAGGTATGTGCCCTGACGGGGAACTGAACCTGTGACCCTTTGGTAACAGATGACACCCCAACCAACTGAGCCACACTGGCCAGGACTGTAATGACTTCTTTTCAAAATATACTAGAGGCCCATTGCATGACATTTGTGCACTGGGGGAGGGTCCCTCAGCCCGGCCTGAGCCCTCTAGCAGTCCAGGACCCCTCGAACGATGTCCACCTGCCAGCTTAGGCCCGCCATTCAGTTGATTTGCATACTAGGGTTTTATTATACAGGACTAGAGGCCCAATGCATGAAATTTGTGCATGGGCCGGGGGGGGGGGGGTGTCCCTCAGCCCAGCCTGTGCCATCTTATAATCTGAGACCCCTCGGGGGATGTCCGACTGCTGGTTTAGCCTAAACCAGCAGTCGGACATCCCTCTCGCAATTTGGGACCCCTCACTCCTTACCACTTGGCTCGCTACTCCTTAGTGCTGCTGTGGAGGCAGGAGAGGCTGCCACCACTGCCACTGTGCTAGCAAGCTGTGAGCCCAGCTTCTGGCTGAGCAGCACTCCCACTGTGGGAGCGCACTGACAACCAGGGGGCAGCTCCTGCATTGACTGTCTGCCCCCTCGTGGTCAATACGCATCATAGCAACCAGTCATTCTGGTGGTTCCACCATAACAGTCACTGGGCTTTTATATAGAGAGATCATTCTTTCAAAGATGTTCTTGTTCACAATTTTAAAAGTCAAGTTTTTCTAATATGTTTTCAATTTTAAACGTCTCTTGTCGCCCTGGCTGATTTGGCTCAGTGGATAGAGCATCCACCTGTGGACTGAAGGGTCCCGGGTTCGATTCTGGTCAAGAGCACATGCCTGGGTTGTGGGCTCAATCCCCAGTAGGGGATGTACAGGAGGCAGCTGATCAATGATGCTCTCTCATCATTGATGTTTCTGTCTCTCTCTCCCTCTCCCTTCCTCTCTAAAATCAATAAAAATATATTTTAAATTAAATATAAATATAAAAAATTTAAATTATAAAAAATAAATAAATAAAAAGTCTCTTGTCTTACTTGGTTCCAGTATTAATTTCCATTCTCCAGGTAGATTTTCTCAACTTTTTAAAAAATATTTTTTATTGATTTCAGAGGAAGGGAGAGAGAGAGAGGAAAAAAAAATCAATGATGAGAGAGAATCATTGATCGGCCACCTCTTGCATGCCCCACACTGGGGATCGAGCCCAAAATCCAGACATGTGTCCTGACCAGGAATCAAACTGTGACCTCTTGGTTCACAGGTCAACACTCAACTACTGAACCCCACTGGCTGGGTGACTTTCTCAACATTTTAAACTTTTTTTTCCTGGAATTGGCGTCCATGTTTTTAAATATCATCCTCTTTTTTTTCTCGTTAGGATAGCACCTATTGCCTCCATCCCCTGGGAGAAATGACTCATGATAATGGTCTGTGAGCTTTCTTCACAGGCTCCCTCTCCCCATGTCAGCTGCTCTCATTTCTGTGTGGAGCAATGCTCAGTGCTCATATGACGAGCACGTGGACAGTCACTCACGAAGGGCCATGTGGGGTCACTGTGCTCTGACCTCACTCTCCTCTATGGCTTGGTTCCCCCTGTCGTCCCACTACCCTCACTGGTTTCATCGACTGTGTGCCTACAACTCTTTATCTTGAAACTCTCCCCAAAAACTCACCAGGAAACACACACACACACACACACACATATACACACACCTGCACAGACGTGTGTGTGTGTGTGTGTGTGTGTGTGTGTGTGTGTGTGTGTGTTTTCCCCTGGACGGATTTCCCAGGCCTCCCTTCTGGCACACTCTCTCGCCCTGTCTGGTCCAGTTGTTCTATATCTGCGGCCAGCTCTCCACGTGGGAGTCCCCTCGCTGCCATCCTGGACACAGGGCGACTGATTCATCCCACTTGCCAGGGGTGGGCCCAGCTGCAATGCTGACAGCCCCACCTCTGGCCCTGCAGGCCCAGGCAGACTGGAATGACTGGTCCGCCCACCGGGACGCCCTTCGCCTCACTCCTGTTTTAGGTCCCATTTCCTGGGTCCTCTTTTTTCTTGGTTCATTTCCGTATTTTGTGGATCCCATTCTCCAGTGTTTTCCTGAAAAGGGGGTAAAGGCATTTTTAATTGTGTGTCGGGCGTGTCTTTGATTGGCTTTCACACTTGTCAGAAAATGTGACAGAGAACCGAGATCAAGGTCTGAAATCATTCTCCATCTGAACATCTAAGGGACTGAGACCTCTAGCTCCCGTGGGGCTGCAGGGTGAGAAGCCTGGTGCCTCTGGCCTGGAGCTCAGGTCCTGACCTCTGGGAGTGCGGAACTTTCATCCCCGAGGCTCTGACATGCCACACGCATGCCCTGGGGCGGTGTCTCTCTCTGCAGGCATGTGCAGGGCTCTGAGCGAGCTCTCCATGATAGACGCGCTCCTGCCGCTCAGGGAAACCATTCCTCAGAAATCCGGTGCCTCTCTGCCTGCCTTCCCCGGTTCTGGAGCTCCGGCTTATGAGGGTGTTGGGCCTCCTGCACCCTAACATGGTCCTTTATTTTTGATTGACTTTCTGGGAGAATTCCTCCGATATCTCCCCACCGGCTTGGGGATCTCTCTGTTGCATGTAACCTGGCTCTCTGAATGTTCCACTCTGCAGCCTTCACGAGTCCTTTCCCAGGTGGGTCTCTTCTTACGTGAGGACACTGACCCCAGGGTGGGTTTGTCTGCAAGTTTCCTTCTGCTCCCTCTGTAGGTCCTTCTAGCCTCCAACTGTTGGCTAGATTTGCCTCTGTCTGTCCTAGCACAGACTTTCTCATTAAGGGCTGGCAACCCTTGGCTCATATTTTAAAACAAAGCAATTTAAAAAGTGACTGGAACAGATGGGTACACGTGTCTGTAGGGCAGCGATTTCCAACTCATGTTGCACACAGACTAATTACTAAGATCCTGCTGCCCTCGGGCGTCTGGCTGGTTGTTCCGCTGTTTCTTGTTTCCTTGCTTCTGCTTTTAGCCAGCTCCCCACAGGGGAGGCCTCCGCCACACTCGCCTGGAAGCGAACGTTTGTCCGCCTCTCCTCTCCTTACAGGCCTGCCGCTACTGCACCACCTGCCCCTGGTGTTTCTAAATATCTCCCAGACCGTGGCTCGGCCCGGCCCTGCCGCAGCCCCGGTGCCCTTGCTGGTTCCGCTGTGAAGTCGGTTTGGCTGCCAGTCGTCCGCCTCCCAGTTCCCAACATTCCGGGGCTGCCACAGCCTCTACTCATGAGTATCCCATTGTTTCCCCTGAAAAACCCCTTTGCTGCCACTTGAATGTAGTTTGGGCGGGAGGCTAACCGGCGTGTTCGCTCTGCCCTATTTAACAGAAGCTCTGCCTCACCTCTGCGTGTGCTCCCTGTCGCTCCGGAGGCGGCGAGGGGAGGACAGCCCCTGGGGTGAGTGTCGGGGGCCTCACAGGCTGCCTGGCACACACGCGGGGCTAATACGTCAGCGAGGGGTTTCGAATGGATGCTCACACGAAGACGGTCGTTTTGTGAAATACTGTCAGTGTTTTGCTTTGTGTTTCCCTCAGCATTTCACCTTCCTTTTGCAGTGAGGCTGACCTGCGGCCCCTGCTTCAGGGGACGCCTGGGACTACAAGAAGCAAACGACGCCAGGATTTTGTTTCAGAATCTTACTTCTTTAGTAACATTGACAGGGCTTGTGGCATAAGCAGAATATCGGGGCAGAAGTACTGACGCCCACATCTGCTCCCCCCGCACCCGGACGACTGACCCTGAAGAGTTAGAGCTCAGCTCAGGGAGGCAGCAATGTTTCAGAGAAGAACTAGTGGCTCAGTGCATGAAATGTGTGCACATTAAAAGGGGATTAGTTAGAGGAAATATTTTAATATTGCTATTTGCCCTTTCTCTATAATAGAAGTGTTGGAGATGAAAGAAAATTAGTAAAATGTATATGAAAATCTTCCTCCTGTCAGAGTCTGGGGCGCACCATGGGACCCAGAGTCAAGTCCCCACCCACCCATGTAGGCCTCGAAATTGCATGAGACCCAGACCCATACAGCCCCACCCCCATTGGGCTAGATCAGTGATGACGAACCTATGACACCCGTGTCAGAGATGACTCGCGAACTCATTGTTTTGGTTGATTTTTCTTGGTTAAATGGCATTTAAATATATAAAATAAATATCAAAAATATAAGTCTTTGTTTTACTATGGTTGCAAATATCAAAAAATTTCTATATGTGACACAGCACCAGAGTTAAGTTAGGGTTTTTCAAAATGCTGACACACCGAGCTCAAAAGGTTCGCCATCACTGAGCTAGATCCAGACCTGGCCAGTCCCACCCTTGTCAAGTCCTGCTGGGCGGGGTTGCAAGCCTCAGGTCCCCTGTCCTGGCACCGGGTAGGGAGCATGGCCTGAGGCCCCCTGTCAAGCCCTGCCAGGTGGGGGGCAGTCTGAGGTCCACTGTCAAGCCCCATGGAGGGGGAGGGAGGTTGGGAGGGGCACAGCCTCAGGTCCTTGCTGATTACAGTTAAGGCTTGTTATGGGAACTTGGCCTCTGCTGTGGGTGCAGCCATCTTGTGTTACAGAAACCCCCTGCCTCCGCTGTAGGTGCTGCCATCTTTGTGGTGAAGTGACAGTCAATTTGCATATTCCCTCTTTATTATATAGGATAGAGCATGTGTCCTGGCACCTGGGACCATTTCAACCGCAGGGATGGCTAGGAAGCACCTGAAAGCTTCCTTTGCATTCAAGAATGGGGATGTGGTACGTGGAGAGAACGGAGGTCTAACGCGACCTTGAGGGTAAGAATGAAGGTCAGGAGATGCCAGACGGGGCCCCTGGGTGGGAGACAGCACGAAGCCCCGTTGGTGGGTGCATCACAGACAGGAAACATTGAGCATTAGATCCCTCCCCACCCTGACGCTTTGCACCACGTAAGCCCTTCGTTGCTTACACACAACTCTCAGGAGACCCCCCGACTGGCCGAGCTTAAGTTTCTGCCACTTAAGTAAAGGGGAGCTGAAGATTGAAGTTAAGGTGAGTTATAAAAAAATAAAATCAGCCAGGCTGGTGTGGCTCAGTGGTTGAGCATCAACCTATGAACCAGGAGGTCACGGTTCGATTCCCGGTCAGGGCACATGCCCAAGTTGCGGGCTCCATCCCCAGTGGGGGGCGTGCAGGAAGCAGCCGATCCATGATTCTCTCTCATCATTGATGTTTCTATCTCCCTCTCCCTCTCCCTGCCCCTCTCCTTCCTCTCTGAACTCAATAAAATATATTGTAAAAAACAAATAAAATTACATTTCCCCAATGCCTCGGTCGGCTGGTTGAAAATCATATAAAGCAGATTGTATGAGCAGATAGTGATGTTAAATCTTGTAAGGGCTTCCTAAGCTTTTACCACAGATGACCGTGTGCTCACGGTGCTGATGCATGGAAACGGCCCGGCCTGTGGAGAGGCAGCAGGTGGGTGCTTGGCTGACGGCACCATTTGCTCATCTCAGCAGAACAAATGAGGAAAGCGAGAAACACGTGTCAGGAGTGCGTGGCAGGACCTGTCTCCGTGGAGGCGAAGGCCCTGCTCGCACTGACGGCTGGAGAAGCCGGATGAAGTGCACAAAACAGCATGGGGCTGCTGGGAGGGGATTGAGCAACAGGCCTGGGGGGAGCACTGGGGTGTGGGCGCTTCTGCAGGGACTTCTCCCTGGGGCTCTGGCCATCCACTCCTGGGCCGGAGCCCGGAACCCAGGCCGCAGATCTGGGCAGGAGGTCACTGGGGGCAGAGGCAGCAGAATTCGGGCAGTTTGGGCAGCTGGAGAGAAAAAGTGGAATCTGTGAGGCTGGGACGCCAGGGAGGGGGGTGCAAACCCGCATCTGACCACCCCCCACCACCCCCGACTTGTTCTCCCCAGTCCCGGGGCTTCGGAGCAGGGTGTTAGAGGCTGAGGGGGGAGGGAGTGTGTGCAGGGAGCTGGGAGTTTGGGGCTCAGACTCCCCTGGAGGGAGGGGCGTAGGCCATCCTGGGAGGCTGGAAGGCCAAGGTCAGCCTGAGTCCCGGGCCTGGGAGGGCGCTCCCTGGCATGGATGGCCATGTCCCTGCTGAGTCCCCACCTGATGTGAGGGGAAGGAAGCTCGGGGCCTCTGTTATCCGGGCGCTGATCCCACCCACGAGGGCTTTGCCCTGCTGACCCTGTGCCTCCCACCTCTGCATACCTCATGGCAGGGGGCAGGGTTTCAAAGGGTGAATTTGGGGGGAACATAAGCATCTAGTCGAATGGAAGGCTACCCCCTCGGAACGGGGAGGATCCAACAGAAAAGGCCTCACCAAGACTGTGTGCACCGCGGACCTGCACCTGCGGACAGGCAGGGCCCTGGGACAGTGAGGTCAGTGTGGCTGGGACTGGAGTAGGGGCCAGAGCACGGGGTGTGGCGTGTCTGCCAGATGCTCCCACTGGGGGTCATGGCACCACAGCTGAGTGCGCAGCCCAGAGGGAGCCCTGCTGTGCACGTGGACTGTGGTGATGAGGTGCCAACGTGCAGTCGCTCTTGATTAAAAGAAAAAGTCCCCTCTGGGGGTGGGGGGGGAGTGGGGGGTGCTGTTGAAGAGGAGGGGGGATGTGGTGGGTGGGGCAGGGGGCACACGGGACTCTGTACTTCCTGCTCACTGTTTCTGTGAACTTCAAGCTGCTCTAAAAAATAAAGGAAAAACAAAAGCCCTGCAATCAGCCCGGCCGGTGTGGCCCAGGGGTTGAGCCTTGACCTATGAACCAGGAGATCACAGTTTGATTCCTGG
The DNA here is from genome assembly GCA_035771395.1 of Myotis vivesi. Taxonomy (NCBI): domain Eukaryota; kingdom Metazoa; phylum Chordata; class Mammalia; order Chiroptera; family Vespertilionidae; genus Myotis; species Myotis vivesi. The sequence continues at coordinate 105,678,609 of JAWPEG010000011.1, forward strand.
TCAGAGCACATGCCTGGGTTGTGGGCTTCATCCCCAGTGTGGCTGTGCAGGAGGCAGCCCATCAATGATCCTCTCTCATCATTGATGTTTCTATTCTTCTCTCTCCCTTCTTCTCTGAAATCAATTTTTAAAATAAATAAATAAATAAATAAATAATAAAAACCCTGAATCCGCCTACAGTTGCTCCATCTCCGACGGGATTGGGGTGAACAGCCCCCTGGCGGAGGAGGAAGATTTCACCCCAAAGCCTCTATACATTTTTAACCACAATGTCTGGCATTGGTTCAATGTCTACCAGGCACTCCGGGAGACAGAAGCAATCACTAAGAACCATAAAGAAAAAATATAAGCAGATACATTGATCCACATGGTTAAGGTATTAGAAAACATTCACCCATGGTTAAGATGCTCAGGAAAAATAGGTGGAAAGAACGTATCAGTTACAACTAAATGCAGGCATGAGCCTTGAAGGGCAGCGCATATCAAAAAGGCCCTACTAATCGCATTCCACGCTTACTGAACGCTGATTCAGTGCCAGGCAGGCATCGTTCCAGGTGATCATTTGATTTCTCACAACAGTTCTGTGAAGGAAGTAGGATTATTGCCCTCCTCCCACTTCACAAATGAGGAAAAACTTGTGAAGAGGGTTAAGGACTCAAATACCAAGTAAAAGGCAGAGTGAGAATCTGAGCTCAGGTCCTCAACGCAGAGCCCTGGCTTCTAACGCTCCACTTCTCGCCAACTGCCACAGCCAGAGGCTCCTGATGCTGTGGTTAACGGGACACAGACCCCAGGCTGTTCAATTATTTAGGTCACCACGATGTTTACTGTTTTCTCACAAGAGAGAAAGAGTTCCTTTCAGCCTAAGCTGTGTTCTTGACTCCACGCGGCCCAATGTTTGCGGAAGGGGCGGAAGACCAAGAAGAGAGTGTGATTTTCAGTAGGCTGAAATAGAAATAGAAACAAGCATGTGACATTCGACCAAAACCAGTGCTCAGTACTGACCGCGTCAGAGCTCTGCTTTGTAAACTTCGGCCTGAACACTGCAAGTATTAAAGCCGCCACCTCACCTCTGAATTCCTAGCTGCAGAACCACAGCTCATTCATTCACTATCCCGCCCGGAGGGGGTGGGGGGGGGGCAGGGTCGCTGGCAGGAAATTCCTCCCAGAATAGCCCTCTCCACCCCAACACACACTGTTCTGCGGGCGGCCATGCACACCTGCTCTGCCATCTAGCCAGGCGCCATCTGAGGGGGGTACTGAAAGGACAGGGGAGCCCGGCAGCCGTGGCTCAGTGGTTGAGTGTGGACCTATGAGCCAGGAGGTCCCAGCTTGATTCCCGGTCAGGGCACATGCCTAGGTTGTGGGCTCAATCCCCAGTGTGGGGTGTGTAGGAGGCAGCGGATCCATGAGTCTCTCTCATCACTGACGTTTCTCTCTCTTTCGCTCTCCCTACATCTCTGAAATCAATAAAAATATTTTTTTAAAAAAGAAAGGACAGTGGTGTCCGCAGCAGGAAGCCCCCGTGTCTCCCACACCCCCTTTCCCAGCAACCCCTGCTCACCGGCAGAAAAACCTACCCTCGGTTTCCCTTCTCCAAGACCCTCTATAGCAGCGGTTCTCAACCTGTGGGTCACGACCCCTTTGGTGGTCGAACGACCCTCTCACAGGGGTCGCCTCAGACCATCCTGCATATCAGATATTTACATGATGATTCAGAACAGTAGCAACATTACAGTGATGAAGTAGCAACGAAAATAAATTTATGGTTGGGTCACAACATGAGGAGCTGAGTTTAAAGGGCCAGAAGGTTGAGAACCACTGCTGTATAGGGAGAAAGCAAACATGGGCCATCATCCTTACCTCAGTGTGAGCTGATGAAAGAACATGTCTCTCGGGCAGCTCCCTGTGATCAGGGACATTGGGGGGGACGGGAAAGAAGAAAAAAAAAAGGCCACATGCTAACCCGACCAGCTCAGGGAAGGCCTGCATGGCAGTCTTGCACACTTAAAGACCTAAGGTAACCACCAAGGATGGTCTGAAATTAAACTTTCACTAAAAGCAACTATGGTGGGTAGTCAGTTCTAGGCCCTTAGTTTCCCTGAGGTCAATTGTTTGCCTTAACTGAGGCTATTGTCTGTTTGCATCTAAGACAGTGGTTCTCAACCTTCCTAATGCCGTGACCCTTTAATACAGTTCCTCATGTTGTGGTGACCCCCAACCATAAAGTTATTTTCATTGCTACTTCATAACTGTAATTTTGCTACTGTGATGAATCATCATGTAAATATCTGATATGCTATATGTGTTTTCTGATGGTCTCGACCCACAGGTTGAGAACCCCTGATCTAAGATAATATACCTATGAAATGTAAGGTCTCTTTTCCCCCCACCCCTGGGGCACAGCCACATGCCCTGGGCGCCAGGACAGAGACCATAAATTCCTTCATTGTTATTGTTATCATGTGAATTGTTGACTGTTGACTATCCTGCACCCACTTAAATATGTGTCCATCATTTTACTTTTTATCCAATCCCAGGGGTCCCCCGCTTTGCTTTCTCCCACCTCCCTAATCTATCACCAGTGGATTTCCTGTGACCCGCCTCCATCCCCTCCTTCGACTGCAATGTATAAAAATAGACGAGAAAACGCCATCCTCTGGAGCAGGGGTCCTCAAACTACGGCCCGCGGGCCACATGCAAATACAAATATTGTATTTGTTCCCATTTTGTTTTTTTACTTTAAAATAAGATATGTGCAGTGTGCATAGGAATTTGTTCATAGTTTTTTTTTAAACTATAGTCCGGCCCTCCAAAGGTCTGAGGGACAGTGAACTGGCCCCCTGTTTAAAAAGTTTGAGGACCCCTGCTCTGGAGCTTTATCCCAATCCATTGAGATTCTGCTTCCCGGCAATTGTCGGCAGTTTGGGTCAAATAAACTCAAACATTTTTTACAGGTTTAGACGTTTTTCCATTAGCATTGGGAGCTTGACGTTTTGACTGAGGTGCGGTAAGCACAAGTCATGACAATTTTTGAACATAAACCACAGGGTTGTTGTTTTCTTAATCACGACAAAGTGGAAACAATTATGTAGCCTACCTCGGAGGATTGCTGTGGAGATGGCATGAGGATTATGAGCATAAAAATGCGAAGGATAATACCAGGCACACCGCAGGTGCTAATAAATGAGCTGACTCTATAATGCACTGTAATGGCTTTGGCAGTAAGGGAGACATTTAAAGGAATCAAATGTATTTGAAAAGAACCAGCAGGATGGTGATGGCGGTAGATCTGAATAAAGTTGGTAAAAGAATGAAATTAACCCCTCAGCTCATGGCGCTAGATTTCATCAGCATCTCTGCTGCTTCAGGTGATTTGGGAGCATCCTGTGAGCTAACTGTCTTGCCCACAGGCCTAAATATCCACAATCTTACAAATGTAGTGCACTGAGAAATCTGGTGGAATTGGAATGTCAAGTCTGTGGTTAAAATCTCTCTCCATTTATTGAGTGATCCACAACCTCTGTCTATTTACTTGAGAACAAAGCAACCACCTGGCACCATGCCCAGCACAGGGTTGGGTCTTTCTCAGATGAAACCCATCCTCCTGGCTCAGTATCAGTAGGATGTGCCCACTGAGCAACTTTTTACAATAACCGCAGTGGGTTGTACATATAATCCAGCGCTTTCTCACCGAGTTTCTTTTGTGACCAGAGTAAACCTTTCCAAGCTGGTGAAGAGGTTTTACAGGAACAGTCTGGCTATCGTTCAAAACTAAGGGCATAGTCTCCTGGGACGTGAGAACTCAGGAGTTGGCCTAATGAGTGCCCTGCTCTCCGCAGCTGGCTTCTCTGATTCCCTCGGGGCTGGTTTTCTGCTCAGCCTTGTGGATGACACCACACTGACTCACCCCAGAAGGCTGGCAGCTACAAGCTAGTGTGGTTGAGAGATCTAAAAAGGCAGGAGCTCTGTTTAAACTAGAGGCCACGTAGAGTGACACGCCTGGCTGGATTCCTCGGTGAGCACTGGGCACTGAGCAGTGTGCCTGTCACTTACCAGGTGTGTGGCCTTGAGCAAGTCCCTCTCGTGCCCTGCCTTTTCTCTCAGGATATGGCTAGAGGAGGGGTTCTAACACCCATCCTCACCCTGGTGTCTATTTCTTTTGCCTTTGGGAGAAGAAAGTGAAGACTTTTTGTTTCTTACATAGAAGTGCCACTTCTAATGGCTGAGATGACAGCTACGTACGGAGATAGAAGACATTAATGAAATTAACTACACAAACGAATGCACGTAAAATCAAAGTCAACTAATTTTCTCAAGAATCCCTCTCCAGTGTACCCTCAATGTCAAATGAACTGCCCATGCAGACATAGTGGACTGATTTTTACAAAGGCACAAAGGCAAGTCGACGGAGAAAGAGCAGTCTTTAAACAGAGCGGCAGCAATTGCACATCTGAATGCAAAAATAAATAAAATCAGACACAGACTTCACACATTTCACAAAAGGAACTCAAAGTGGATCATGGGATCACGATAGGATCAACTGACCTGTGGGCTACAGGTAGCAGCTTTCTCCTAAAGAATGCAGTATGGAAAGGGGGAGAGGGTAGCTTTATGGAGTGAACTTGACACACACAACCTCAGCTAGGTGCTCAAGGTCAATGTCAACAGTTGTACTGAAGCACAGTAACCTCCATCTTGTATAAAAACTGCTGTTTGAAATTCTCTGCTGTTGTGAGATTGTCCCTTGTTCTGTAAACCGTGTCATTTTTAGACAGTCTCTTATTCTATAAAATAACCGTTTTAGTTTGAATAATAGAAAAAGATAAAAACTTAACTGTCTGACCTTGCAAGCTAGCCATCTAACATAATGGACTAATACTGATAATAATTCCCATGTTCTTATGCCAAATGTTTGTTCTTTATGTTTCCAAGATTACAAACTGTCTGTAACAACAACTCACACAGAGCTCTTTGTAAAACCTGCAGACAAAGAAGCTCAAAAGGTATAAATACAGGAAACTTCCTCTGTGACTTCGCTCAGAGATTTGGAAGAAACACCTCCCTCTGGGCTGCGCACAATAAACGACTCCTAATTAATTGGCTCATTAAGGCGTCTTGTATCTCACTCGCTGATTTACGATACAACAGTAGGTCATGGAGATAGCATTGCTTTGAAAGGAGTTTTTAGGGCTAAGATAGGCAGGTTTAGGAAATTTTAGGAATGAAGGGGTCCATGGGAAAACCACAGGGCTGCAAAGCAGAGAGCTGCCAGAAGGTACACATTTACAGAATAAAGGGAAGGAAGCCACTCATTCTGAGAGGGAAGCGGAAGGCCACAGGGAATAGGAACACAATAAGGGACAAGAGGGGAACCTCAGGTGAGGCTTGAGCTCTGACTCTGCTATGGGGACCAATCAGAGGGGAGATCAAGACACAAAGAACTGCAGCCTTTATAAACCTTAGAAAAAAGCGACTTAGTGGGATTCTCTCTCCTCCCCATGTGGGGTCTGTGCTTGTTTCTCAATAAATTTCCATCTTTTCCTGTACTACCTTTTGTCCGTGGCTTCATTCTTCAACTCCACCTGGACCAGGACCCAGAATCATCCTGCCCAGAGGACCACCATGTGTTCCAGTTCAATTTTCTTGTTTGAACTTCTGATACAATTTGTCAAGAAGTATGCTTTACAGCACAATTCACCATAGCTAAGATCTGGAAACAGCCTAAGTGCCCATCAATAGATGAATGGATTAGAAAACTGTGGTACATGTACACGATGGAATACTATGCTGCTGTAAAAAAGAAGGAACTCTTACCATTTGCAACAGCATGGATGGAACTGGAGAGCATTATGCTAAGTGAAATAAGCCAGTCAATGAAGGAAAAATGCCACATGATCTCACTCATTCATGGATAATAGAGACCATTATAAACTCTTGAACAATAATAGATACAGAGGCAGAGTTGCCTCAAACAGACTGTTAAACTACAGCAGGAAGG